>WTSP01019112.1:2329-29129 GCA_025331215.1 Actenoides lindsayi | reverse complement strand
CAAGGCTCTGAGCAGCCTGGTCTAGTTGAGGGTATCCCTGCTCACTGCAGGGGGGCTGGACTAGATGACCTTCAGAGATCCCTTCCAGCCCTAGCCATTCTATGATTCAATGATTCTATGACCTGGGAGACTGTCAGGACCTGCAAGGAGCCCGTCCCATGGTGTGCCGTGCCCTGCCCTCGCTACCTACACCCTTCTGCCCTGTAGAGAGGGGTGGGGGGCAGGCAGATCAGGCAGGATTTTCCCTGCATGGCAAAGCTACCCTCCTGGCTCAAAGTAGCTCAGACATTTGCAAAAGCTGCTCGGATCATTTCTGAGAGCTTGTTCCTGAAAACAGATAATTCAAAACATTTGTCTGGAGGATGGTTCGTGGAATAACCACAAGCATTTGTATCATGGGGCGAATATTTGAGACTCATCCAGGTCAGCTCTTACCACCGTTATTGGTTTCAATCATCTTTCAGAGGAGTCCCTGGGGGTTGGCTGTGCTGGGAAGCAGTGGGGAGGAGGGCTGGGGTGCAAGGTGTACACTGGTCTCATGGCTCGTCTGCTTTTTCCAAAGGCAATGCCCACTGTGAGGACAAACGTGAGAGCTGGGGACTGTGTGGCAGACCCTCCAAAGACGTATCTTTTGGGAGGTAACCCTCATATGAGGAGAAACAAGAGCCTTCCACAAAAAATACAGGGAGTCAAAATAGCAGCTGTAAAAATGAGAACCTCCAACAATACAACAAACAGAAAATTACTTTTCCCCTCATTGTGTTGAAGAGGCCGAGCTCCCAGCCATCTGTGGAGGAAATAAGGAGTTTACATTATTTGCAATGTCAGTGAGGACCAATGTACAAATTTCCTGCCTGGCTCCCTCTGCATATTAACAAACCTTCTGCAAAGAATGTATTTTCATTTCATTTTTCTGTTTCTGTGGGGAGAAGATGCACCCCAAGCAGAGCAGTCACAGAAGCTGTGGCTGAGAAGATGCCATGGGAAACTGAGCACAGAGAGACAAATAAAGGGAAAACAAAACAAAAACATGAAAACAAACAGACAAAAATCAACCAACCAAAGAAAGAAACCCCAACAAAACCATCCAAACAAAACCAAACCAAGACAAAACAACAACAACAACAAAAAACCCGAACCCAAACCCAAAACAAACAACCCCAACCCAACCCAAAACCAACAAATAAACTACCACCAGCATAAATGCTTGTGATGCTGGAGCAGCACAGCTCTGGGCTCAGACAGAGCAGTAGCTTGCAGGCGTGTGTTGATGTTCGGCGATGTTTGTGGTCTTGCAGATGAGCATCTGCCATTTACTTAACAAGCCCAAAGTTTTTCCAGCATGTGCACTGCCATGCAGAAAACGACCTCCTGCCAGTGGTTGTTTGACGTTTCAAAGCATTGACATGTAAACTTATTAAAAGAAAAATGCCATATTGTCTCCTGGCGCTTGCTTGTGCAGCCTGTGTAAGCTGAAAGCACAGCCCGTATGTGCCAGGACTATTTGGTGTCTCCAAATACTCCCTACTCCCAATATCCTGGACTCCAGCAGAGCTGTGGGCAGAAAGAGACCCCACCAAGGCCTTTGGCCCTGAGTGATGGTTGGTGTTCATGCTGCTTTCCCAGCTGCTTCCAGCATCCCGTGACTGATGGCACAAAACAAACACACGCGTTCAGCAAATTGCAAGTCAGGTGTGTGTAAAATGAAGTAGCTGATGGTCATTAGCAAACTTCTCATCACAGGGCAGGCTTCCTGAAGCACTGTGAGGAACAGTCAGGGGTGCAAGAAGACCCCAGGCAAAGGAGCCCGACATCACAACCATCAGGTTCTCGCTGGTTTTTCAGACAACCCCACCACAAACGAAACTGGTATTACCAGCTCCATCTCCCTGTCCAAAATTACGATTTTTTGGGTTCCTAATTTAAGGGCATCTCCTGCCTGCCCTTCCCCTGTGCTTGAGGCATGCTGGCTGCTGGATCTCTGGTCTTGGAATAAATGGCAGAGCAGTCAGCTGCCGTGTTCCTGGGGTGCTTGGAGTCATCAGAGAGCATTTCAGGCAACAGAAGTTTCAAGCTTCTTCACTTGAGAGAAAGGAAGGAGCATGGAGGAGCCTCTGAATGAAAAGAGCAGGATTTCACCTATTGTCTTGTAAGTTGACCTAACTCAACTGCTCTGGCTTCAGTAACGGGACAGATCTTCTCCCCTGGCTGAGCTATCCTACGTGCTGCCAGGAGTCCCGTCCCCCCGTCGTTGTGTGTTTGTGCATCTGCCAGCCCTGTGCAATGAGGGTCAGGCTGAGGGATGTGCTCCAGGAGGTGCTGGGAAGAGAGTGCACTAGCTAAAAACCAGTCGCTAGGAAAGAGACAGGGATCTGCTCTGGGAATGGCTACAAGGTTTGTCAGCTCCAGGGTCTCCCAAGCGATTAACTTCTGTTGTGGAGCAGGCTCATTTGTTTACCTTCTCGGGAGATGAAAAACAGAGTGAGATTTTGCAGCACTCAGATTCCCTGGATTTTTTTTTAAGGTTTTGATTAATCATGAGGCATTTTGGCAGCCTCCTCAGATACTCTGTAACCCCTATTTAATCAGTCACCGTCCAAGCGCTTGCTGCGTCTGGTCTCAAACTGGCATGGCTCAACTGTATGGGGGGACTGGTGGGCCCCAAGGTGCTGGTGGGGCAGGCAGCTGGCTCTGCTCAGGGTCCCTGCTGATATCCCCTTAGTTTCTGTGAGGGGAGACCTCATGACAAATGTCCTTACAAGGATGTAGAACATGGAATAACCTTGATGTGTGTTCTGTGCAGTCGCAGTTGGCTTGTAAGGCTCAAGGGATAAAAAGATCCAGACTTCATGGACCTGGAGGCTGTCACCACTAAAGCTGGAAAATTATGCTGTCAGTATTGCGACTGTGAGAAGTTGTGAAAGTGCTGCCAGACGGGTTATAAAAGCGGGGATTCACTGTACCCTTCAGCTCCCTACGTGACTCTACTGTGCCGCGTGAATGGACAGTGGGAGACCTCTGAGTTGATTGCATCTCCATTAGCAACTTAGTGCAAATCAGGATGGGACCTGTGAAGGAAATGTCTCCATGTGCCATCATCCTAAGTGTTGAGCATTTCCATCAGAGCATGATACAGCCGTGGCTGAGAACAAGCAAAGCTCAGGCTGGCAGGTTCAGTAGGTGCTGGCTTTTTATAGACTTCCAGAACAAGCCCATTAAACCAAATATCTCAGTAGAATGAAACATCTGTGGAATCATGTTTCTGATACAGACAATGACAAAGTTTACTGTCCTGTATGTTTCAGACGGTGAGTTGAGTATTCAGTGCTTGTTCCATACATACCAAAGGCAGTTCCTGCTGCTCATAATGTCTTGGAAACAGGTTTTTTTTCAGAGCAAGGTCTGTGGCAGGGCCATGCAAGAACATTTTCCTGTTATTTGTTTGGGAATCCTCCAGCAAGCTGCGTGTTCAAGGAAGTCTTCTGCTGTCTTACTTCTCTGTTTCTCTTCCAGGCAGTATGCAGTTGTATCTACACACCAGCTGGCACCAGATTTTAGGCATGCTACAGTAATTCTTTCTGACAGTGATAAAACAACTTGTCTCTTATTCATCATTACAACTGAATTACATGAGAATAGTAATGATGCAGTCAGTGGAGGAGAGGCTGAGACAGTTGCAAATTTCATGTTAAATGGCATTTAGTTAGTCTTAAAATGGGCTTGTTCAGATAACCAAACATTCAGTTACCGGCCATGCAGACAGCTGGCAGTAAATGTCCTGGGATCCCCTTTTCCCACAATTGCTGGGTAACCAAACAAGAAAAGGACCATTTTCTTTCAAGATTTCCTTTGTGGAGATATTTAGTAGTTAAAGGGACATGGGAACAGTAACCTCTAACTGGCACCGAACTGTTATCCAAGGGAATACTCACTGTTCTCTGTGAAACCTTATGTTTATTCTGCAGCTGTCAGAAGTAGAATAGTCACATGTGATGTGAAAGATGCTGAAGGGATGATCACTCAGCTTTCCAGATCAGACCTGGACCCGGTCCAGACAGATGTGTAGTGAGACTCTTGGTAGCCAAGAGTCATACAGCTGGCACTGATTTTTCTCAGAGAACTCTCAAGCTGCTGGGACAGACTGTCCACATGTTATTTCAACAACTGCAGCGAAAGGAAATATTCCCCTCGTCTTGATGCTCATGCAGATTGAAGGTTGCTCAGCAATTTTCACATGTCCATCTTCAGACTAGAGAAACATCAAAACTGTCCTAATCCAGTGCCACTTAAAAACACTTAGAAGCCAGTGGAAAATCCCTGATGAGCAACTTGTATATATGTGACTTTTGGTATTTTGATGCTGCCATCATCCTTCCACTGGTGGTGCTCAGCAGAGTAATTGCACTGCCAGGTAAGGGGAAAGAAAGTCAAACCATCCAGAACAAGAAGAAATACACTCTTCAGTCCTCTTGCATCTCCTGCTGTACAAATACTGCTGTGTCCTCTCCTTACAGGCTGATGATGCTTTCAAGCATGCAGCAGCCTAAGTTCCCTCACGTGCTCTACTGTTACTTTCTATCTATCTGAAATGGTGAAATTACATGAGGAGAGAGTAATGATCCTCAAGCCCTCAAAGACTGGAAGTATCAACTTTAATATGCCACTGAAAGTTTCAGACTTCCCTGAAACTTGCCTTGAACCAGCACTTGCCCTACAGTCCTCAGTTCTGATCTGTATCTTTGTGGGAACTGTCATGACCATCATACCAGTGGCTCTGCAGCTCTGATCTTGGTTAACACATTCAATAAAGAAACTGAAAAAGATGGGGTTTTTTACTCCTTTTTTAAGATTCTAGTGATCTTACCAGCACACCAGCTGAGTTGAGAGGCATTTCTAGTAGATGCTGCCTACCTGTGATCACCGAAAGTTCTCCATTTCCTTTGATGTATTGACCAGATCACCACTGACAGTAGGAGGATCTCAGACACCTTCATCTGTAGAGACCCCCTACTTTTAGGTGTCTGGCTCTGGTGGCTGAATTTCACCTCAGGATTCACAGCCTGATCTTGGACAGGTCACCAGGAATGACTGGAGGCTGGAGCACACATACTGGCCACCACGTAGCGTTTTGAAGCATGAATGTTCTCATAGTCCAGATTAGCTGTCCATGTGCATGCCGTTACCCCAACAGACCTCCTAGTTACAAGTATCAGTTAGGTCATGCCACAGTACAAAAGCAAGAATAAGACCACCAAAACCAGGACTCCAGGTCGTGGGTAGTAACTGCAAAATTCCACTGAGAAAACTGAAAACAAGAAATTGTACTTTGACATTAATATTATATGTCACCCACATTAAACAGACAGCATAACACAGATTTAAATGCATCTGACTGACTAGAACTAGATGGAAAAATCAATTACATGTTTTACAGAACTGAAATGGACACCTGGATGGAAGTCTTCCAATGGAAAGGTTTTTCTTGCAAAATGCTGACTACAGTTAACTGTCCTGAGGATACTTTTGGTCTTAAAAAAAAAAAAAAAAATCAAATGAAGAAAAGAAATGGAAATATCATTTTAATAACATTGAATATTTTTTTCTATTTGGATATCATCATTCTCTTTCTTTGTATTATAAACTATAACATTCCCAAAAGCATCTATCAGTCAAAGTCTTAATTTATTTTAGCACAAGATGTTTTAACCATCTTGTATTTTTTCACAATTAGGATTTCTTTGCAATATTCATTCTGGAATGAAAGAAACTCCAAAGTTGTAAAATGCTCTCTGCAATGAAAAATCTAACTCCTGGATTAGCTGTTACTTTCCTCCACTGAAATGACCTTCACTTACTGGCTTGTTCTTTTATTTGTATAAGAATGTATTTCAGCTTTTGAAAGTAAAGGACAGTTGTTGACTGGGACATTCTTCTCACACCTTACAATATGTCTCTGTAGGAATGCAAGAGAATTTTACTTTCTGATATATACCATGTTCCTACAAATAGTTATATGATAAACATGTGTCTAAGTAACTCAGATTTATTAAACTTTTCCAGAAGGTTTGAAAAGCCACATTATATTATTTATTGAATTTATATTTGATTTTTTTTCTTTTATTTGTTCATCCCTAAGACTCGGGCTGAAAAGTTCCCCGGTCTATATGGAATCCCTAATAAAGACAAGCAGAAGATTTACATTTTTTAATCACGTGTCTGGACTTTCTTTTTAATTCATGGGAACAGTAATGAAAAAGTATGCCCCCAGGACATGCACAGAACTTCTCTGACAGTATGTCAACAGGGACTGCATATCAGAGAAGAAACGGAGAAAATGACTGCCTGACAGATTCCAGCTGAGGGAAGAAAGAGAAGAAGCCAAGGAGAGCTGGCACTTCCTCAAAGAAGTGATAGTAAGGGCACAAGGACAAACATCCCATTTAGGGTAGCGACTACCTCGGCTAAAGCAGTGGGTTTAGGCACTACAGGAAAAGAAAAAAAAAAACCAAAAGGAAACTATATTGTGTGAATTAAGCATGAAGTCTGAAAAAAGAGAGTCAAGGCTGAGGCAAGAGAGGCAAGAGCAAAACCAGGAACATCTCAAAAGGGGGCATCACCATGGTGACTTTGTAAGTAGTACTGGCCTACAATGTTTGGGACACTGAGTTTGTACAGAGAAGCAGCATCTTTATTAGACAAGTTGATATGGCTGTTGGACATGCAGGTCCTTCCTGACGAGACAACAAAGAAGATCACAGCACACATCGAGGGGTAACTACCAAGAGACATCTAGAGGAAGCCGTTTGATAGATACATTCACAGAAAGGAAAAGGCCCGAGAACACCTGGCTTTCACAGGTCAACAAGGTTGGCAAAAGATTTCAATTTGTTGCCTATTTTTATATAATTCTTTGCTGCAACCAGGTAACCAGCATGATCCACAATAGTGAAAAAGAGGCAAGACTTTGGCCTTTAGTTAATTTTAATCACCTGGAATTTTTTTAATCTGGAGCAAGGGAACAAATAGCACTCAGCATGGGTTCACCAAGAAGAAATTAATGAAATAAAGTGACCTTCAACTTGTGGTGGGACAGTGGGCTTCGTGGGCAAGGGTAAGCAGCTTGACTTTAGCCAGGCACTGAATGCTGCATCTTGCCATTGTCATATGCAAGGCATAAAAACGTGGTGTTGATGGAGGGAGTGGACATCTTTGAGACCAGGCTAGGCAAATATCCACCCAGAACAGAAAAACACTTGGAGAAAGGGCTAAGGGATTGTTGAGTTACCTTCCTCTCTTTTTTTTTTGCTATATTTCTATGACTTTGTATGCACATTAATAATAATAATAACAACAACAACAATTATTATTATTATTATTATTATTATTACTTGGGTTTGCATTCTGTTCTTATCTTGGCCTGAATCTCACACGGTTTTTCCTTGTCTGGCACCGACTTCTCCATAGTGCCTCTTGAATTATATAGCAAGTGTTTCTTAGTTCCAAGTGGCATCGAGATCTGACAGAAGTTTTTTTTTTTTCTTTAAAGCCATTACAGTCAATGACACACGGCAGTCAAAGTGAATTGTTATTTATCCCTGCTTTGCAGACAAGAGAACCACAGAATCCATAGCAAAGCTGGTAACTGAACGCAAATCTCCTGGATCCCCAGAGAGTACCTTATGTGAACGACTACCCTATTAATGCTGAGGGCAGGACGGGCTGACAGGAGCCATTGACAAGCTTCACATCAGCAATTGCCATCTTCTCTCTTTCTCAAGGTAAGCGAGTACAGAAGCAATTGGGCTGAGTCTAAATTGTGAAAGCCCAGGAAATTCTCCTGGGGATCAAACACCCCAACAAATCCAAAGTTTACATCTCAGCATTGCAAGCTAATGAGCTTTTCAAAGCTCCCCTCAGGTTGTCTGGAGCCACTCCCCAGCCACAGATTTAATTCTCTCTGTACACTCTGGAAAATGTAGTCCATTTAATATTCTACCCACAACTTGGCTTGAGGCTACTTGAAGCTATTGTTTGGGGTGGTTTTTTTTCCGGTCTGTTAATTATACCTACAATTGGCAAACTACCATTTCTGATGTAAAGCTACATGTGATGTGTCCCCAGGCCAAAGCACATATGATCTTAGGGTGGAAAGCGAGCAGCTAGCAGCCAAATACAGCAGAAACTGAGCTCTGGAGGTATCCCCCTGAGGATGTGTAGGCAGCAGCCAAGACAAAATGAGAAGATGCCAGAAGGGCAGATCCTGAAGTGCTTGTTCAGTTTTTATGGCAATCCTTTGCTCATGAAAAACTCTCATTGGTTTCAGGGAAGTGAAGGCTTTGGAGCTTGGATTTGCAGTGCTTACAGGCAGATGACTGTGAACCCAGAAGCCTCCCTGAGGAAGGATCCCTGCTGTCCTACCTATTTATGATGGAGATGCTAATACCAGGTTGCACTGCTTCTTACCCCTGATGCGGGGCACCCTGCCCCGGGTGCAGGTGAGAGTCCCTGGGCTGACCAGGACCACCAGCAGCACAGGCACCTCCATCAGCCCAGTGCTGCCCACATGACACTGTGCTGGGGCTCTGGAGAAGATGCTCCTCTGGCTCCTCTGTCTGCCTGCACATGCACAGTAAGTAAGGTGACGCAAAACAGTTTCAGGTGAGCTTCTCTGATGACAGCAGAAGGGACAGAGTTGTACATCAGCAGGTCTTTATTCCAGCAGCATCTGGAGGTGTGTTAGCTGGTGCTAACCCTCTGCACGCCTCCTCCTCACACACTGCAGCACCAGCCCCACTGGTGAGAGGTCCTCACAGCAGACACCCAGCCACGGGGAAGTCCAGCTCACATGGGAGAGCTGTCCCCACAGGCCTCTGCTTGCAAGGGCTACACGCCTCTGAAAATTTAAATTAAAATGCAAACAAGGCCCCCAAAGGTAGCGCAGGGCCTTGATCTCCCGCCATTCACGAATCCCACACGTACAACAGCCCAAGGTGACAGGGAATTTTCACTCGGCACTTCCCAGCGGTGCCACAGCAATGGATCCAAGTGGAGGCCACCACCATTGCAGGCCCTTGGTAGTCATGCTGTGGTCAAGGGGACCAGTGGAGAGGAAAAGGGCACGGACTTAGAGCTGACCGCAAGGTAAAGGGCAGGCCACCTCCAAGAATTCCCTCTGAATTCATGCATTTTCCTGGGAAACCACTGGTTTTGGCCACCAAGGCCTCTCCCATGGGAGAGAGAGACAAAAGACCATCTCTGTCCTCCCAAGTGACAACCGACCAGAAAACCCAGCGGGACACTTGTGACCCTTTCTCTTGCAGCCCACATTGGGAGGGACAATTCAGGCCTAACCAGTTAGGACTTTAAGTGCATACAGTAAGAAACCAGAATGGAATAAAAACTAACCAGAATGGAATAAAAAATATTTTCATTTCGCAAAGCCTGAGGTGAACATCTTTTTTAAACGTTTTTCACAATTTGTGGAATGTTTTCAAAGTATTTCAACTTTCTGGTAGTTTAGCTTTGCGTTTCTTATTTGGTGCCAAATATAACAAACTAAGTGGTGGCCACAGGGCAGCACTTTTCCCTATTTTTTCACTTTTCCCTTTGTTACCCTGAGCTTTCAAGACATCATAAAAATGTGGAAGTTCTGCAAATTTAGAGAGTGGCAGAAGGAAAATGAAAATAAAAGTGATGAGTGGAGAAAAGAACGGAGCTCATTGAAGAAAAACAAGATCAACAGGTTCTGATTTGGCAAACGGGGTTGTTCTCAGAAATCTGAACAGACCGAATGGAAATGGCAGGGCCACCCTCACTTAGTTTGTGTAGCCTCTGACTCCACTGGCAGGTCTGCTGAACAGAGGCATGAAATGATTTTGTGCCTTAATTAGAAGTGCATTTCGTGCCATACTCTGAAGATGTCTGAGGAAACTTAATTTGGCCAATTAGTCTGAGATCGGGGCCACTGAAGTGGCCTTATATAAACAATTCAGATCCAGTGCAATCTATTTGCTACTTTGCATAAATAAACCTCTCTTTTTCTGCAAAATTTTAAACACAAAGAAAAATTGGCTAGAACGAGTCCCTTGGTAGAAAGGCTGCTTTCTACAGCTACTCAAAAGGAGGTCTTTTACAAGGAAAATGGTAAAGTCATACAAAACAAAGCTCCAGCCCCCAAAATGAAATGGGGTGCCCTGGCTTGCTGCTTGTACAATAGCAAATTGATGTAGAGGGTCAGTAGCAGCCAGCGTGGTGGGGATGCTGTTCTGGGTGGTCTCTGGTGGGTTTGGAGACCAAGGGCAGACAGGCACCGGCTGGAGGGCTTGCAGGAGACTGGACAGTCCTCCAGTGCAAAGCTGCTTTCCCAGTTTGGCAGCTGTGACTGGGCTCAGGCTCAGGTCCAGCTGCACGCTTTGGTAGTAAAGTTTCAAATATAACATAGCTATACAGAATTTTTAAAAAAACACTTTGTCTTCTTCCTGCTTGCTTTAATAAATTACCCAACATAATGTTTTTTTTGTAGAAAATAATAGAAACTTGACCACTGTTTTATACTTAAAGCTTGTAATTCCCACTTTACTCTTGCATGATGCAGGATGGAGTCCACCATGATCTGGTAAACAGAAAGGGGAGGAGAAAAGACATGATGAAGGGGTCAGCATATTTGAGCATTTACCTTTTACCAAATGAATCTGGAGCAGCAGCATTGCTTGGAAATAAAATAATGTAAGAGAATTTACAGGGCAACATCTGTTTCGGTGTCAGAATTCATTAGTGAGGAAAAAGGGAACACAGGTACACCAGGGGGATTTGGAAAACCTGAAATTACAAGCAAATGTGTCATTCAATATCCGTTATTTTCTGTTTCTTGCAACTTTGCTCAACAGATCAAAAGAATTTGAGTCCAGCTAAAGAGTATACACGAGGCTTAAAAGTATTGTGGTACTCATTATCCATCGTGCAATCCTCTTTAATGATTTGTCCTGTGGCCATATACAGGATCACAAATGCATTAGAAGTGGGAAATGTTAAGTTGAAGAAACGGTCTGGCATGGTGATGTCATCTATACAACAAACAAATGTCAATGCAGAGCTATAAATAATCTTTTTTTATCGTAATCTTGAATTGATCCGATACCAGATGTAGACACACTTCATGAAAATTCCTTAGCTTTGAACAAAGAGGACAATAACCTGTAATATAGAGTTGGGTGTATTTATATATGTGCTTCTCACGGGTAATGTATGTTACAGGCAAAAGTGCACAGGGCCCTTGTCTTTCCGGCAAGCAACGCCTATATCTCTGTGCCAAGCATGACATGCTCCTGGGAGCATGGAGGCAAAAAGAATCACTCTCAGCTTGTAAAGATCTCCCCACTGGCAGACAGGTCCTTAGAGGCACAGGAAAATCTTTGTAAAGAACATTTCCGTTGCTGGATGAGAGAGATCTGCTCTAGTTAATACGGTTCAAAATGCTAACTGTCCCCTGGGACACCTGAGCTTTCCCCCGTGTGATGCAGGGTGGAGGACACTGATGTGAAACATCACATAAACAGACAGCCACACTGCTAAAGCTGTCCTTTTGTTCTGGGCCTTTTTTTAATTTTGTTTCTCGGAGATATTTCTGTCCAACAGAAGCTTTTACATTATAACAATTGCGTTTTAAAAGAAAAAAAAAAATCCTGTTGCATCAGTCAACTAGTATCTTGGGGCTGGCTCAGGCCAATGAGAATCTTTCCATTGACGTCATTAAGCTTTTATTCAGGCTCTTAATCTGCAATCAATCAACCCTTAATATTAGTCCGTGCAGAACTCCATGCCTTCTTTTGGTGGTAGGAAAAAAAAAACCCAAGACCAAACACTTGTCCCAGCTACCAGTGCTGGCAAAACTGCCAGGGTGCTGATTACATTTTCAGTAAGCCTCAGTCAGGAGTTGTCCTGAAAGGCACTGGTTTGCCCTTTGTCCCTTGTGTACATTCCTCTAGCTTAACATTTTGGCTTTTGTGCTACACTGGACTGTCCCTGCTGATCTAAGCTGGGGAGCCCAATCCTGTGGCATCCCCAAGTGCTGCTGGGGACAGGCAGCCTGAGCCATGGGCTGGCTCCAGGGCCACACAGCACTTCTCAAAAGCAGACTTTGGTATGTTAAATCCTCCTGCAGTAGCATTAGGTATTTACTAGTGGTGCTGAGAAGCTGCATGAGATTGTCAGGAAAAAAAAAAGATATATAAACACTAATCTTCCTTGGCCTCTCCCAGCGCTGCATTCTGTACATCTCATTAACCTTTCAGCCTCCAGTGGCTACAGCCATGGCTGAATTATGTCATGGGGCAGTGACTCCACACAGGCCACGACAAGAAGCATCTGCCTAGGGGTTCTGATAATAGGGGCTTCATCTCTTGTCATGTTTTGGTGGTCTTTCTGGTATATCTTCATCATATGTCTTCTGTTTAAAGAAAGGGAAGAGGGTGCCCAGCTTTACCTCTGCGGGGGTGGTTGCACAGGGCTATATACAGTTTAATAAATGTCACCCCCCCCACACCCCACCCAGGTCTATGATGTGGCTGTAACTGGGGTGAAACAAGTTTCCTTAGTTAGCAGCAGAAAAGAACAGGTAAAAAGGAGGAATCAGAACACAGGGCACTGTCAGAGCTGTCTGAAACATGGTCCACTGATACAGGTCCACTGGACATTGAGTGGTCACCTGGAAAGGGAGTGACAGAAGGGAAGGCTGAACACCAGAAATAAGTTCCAACACAGGCAGCATGGAAACATGCACAACAGTGACTGCAGAGGTGCCAGTGACTGCAAGGTGACTGGTGGGAATGGTGGCCTGCTGCTTCCCAGTGCAGCTTTGTCACTTATATTTGGAAATCATTCCACAAAGCCTTGGCTGTCCTTGCTTCAATGCTTAGGTATCCCTGAAAGATTAAAAATTAACCAGCAACCCGTGAGGTCAGAGAATGCGGACAATGGTTTTAACCTTAGACTTTAAAGGGCAGAGCAATCAGGATGGAGCTTAGACCTTAGGACAGCAGAGCTACAAATACCCACCTATACCTGAAAGTGTCAGAGTCCTTGCCCAGTGACTAAGCTGGAGGTCAAAGGGGCAGATTTAGAGAAATACAGAGCACCCAGATCCAGAGAATGTCCACATATCTAAAGTAGACCAGGAGCAGAGCAGGCATCACTTCACGCCATGGATTGAGGGGTGAAATGTGCAGATTTGAGATAGAGAACTGTCACAGGATAGAGGGATGCAGGGCTTAGGGATGGTCTGCCCTACTAGCAGATGGCAGCCTTCTCTCAAACCAGTGAGCAAACACTGCTCGGCACTGGTTTTGTGGACTCAAGGAGAGGGAAATTCCCAAGGGCTGAACTGGGGATCAGGGAGTAAAGAGAGGAATGGCTAAACTCAGAAGCGAGCTTAAACTACACATCTGGGTGAGGGTAAAGATGGTCTGGGCTCTCTCACAGGAGGCTTTTTTAAACTAGGCAGTGTGTAGGGAACAGGACAGGGGTCTGCCCAGCCCCTCACTGGTGAGAAGTGCTCAGAACCAATCACTGGTTCTTCCTGTTCAGTAAAGAACTTTTCTGTACGAGTAGTTTTGTTACGATGCTAAAGATGACCCACTTGTAACCTAAGACTTAATTTGTGGTGATGCCATAAATTAAATTATTCACATCTCTCATCATTCATCATTTCTGGGAAGATACAAGTAGATACAAGTCACAGATAGAAAATGAGGAGTACCTGATGGAGCAGCCAGAGGGCTTTGTTACAGCCACATACATCTTGTGCTTGTGAATCATGCCAACAGTACTAAATATATTTACTCACGTTAGCAGCACTTCAGGGTAACCTCTTGGTGTGTAAAGTACGTGCGGGTACTCTGATAGTATATATTGTGCAGTGATAGGCTGTATCAACAACGCACTTCTCTGTTTCTGAACTACTGCTGGATATTCCAGGTGCTCTATAAGACTGAAGGCCTTTGCACTATAAATCACAGGAGAGCAATGATTTTAGCCTTTCACAACGAGGAAGCTTGTTCTGGAAAGCCTTTCCCTCTCGAAGGCCCCCTCCTGACTTCAGGTGGTTTGGGCTTGCAGGTCTCTCTACTTTTCTAGGCTAGAGTTTACAGATAGAAACTAAAAACCAGATCTGTGTCTCCAGCATTTATCACAGGTGTGGATATAATATAATACCCAGGTAACGGTGCCTGGCCTGGGAGAGTGAGATCCTTCCTTATGTGACTTATGGCCACAGGAAATTAAAAGGTTTAAGCTGAGAAGGGACAAAATGTGTTATGTGCAGAATTGTTTCTTGTTCAGTATTGCTGCTCCCTGGCCTCAGGGGACCTGCTAAGAACCTGGTTGCTGTCACAGGGGTCCTGCCATTTTGAGTGTCCTTAGAGACTTGCCATCTGGACACATAAGAAATGCAAATGTCAGTACACAAGACACAAATTTTCTAGCTCTCAGAGCTGTAGGGAAAAAAACCAACAACAATTGAAAAATATGAAATTAATGCAATTAATGACTAACAGAAATTGCGAGGTAGAAGTATCCAAAGTAAGTTATTGTACAAAATACCACTGCTTTGAAATCAAATTGATTTGGTCTGTCTGACCAGACTGTATTCAGAGGTCTGCCAGTCCCAGAGCCAGAGGCCAGCCTTATAAAGCTCTTAAAAATGGATGACAGTCTGATTTTCTACCCTGACAATGCCCCTTGGCCAACTGCTGTTGAATGAGCCTTCTAAGTAAACAGCTGTAAAGTGGTGCCGATGGTGTTGGAGCTCGAACCTCTCTGCTCAGGCCATGTGATCAGAGAAGAAGGAGAGGGACCACAGCCTGCCTGGAAAAGGCAGGAGGGCTGTGATGGACGGCTGGGCAGCCCAGTAAGGGAGGAAGGCTGCTCTGCCTGTGCTGAACGTGCCAGACTCAGTGGGCCTGCCCCAGGTTGCAGTAGCGAGAAGCAGTTGCTGGAGTCAGTTGTATCCTGCCAAAGTTCTTCAGGCAAATTGTGGCTGGAACTTTTCAGACAACTGTCTTATTTCTTACTCACTGACTAACTAGAAAAAGAAGAAGAATCAAAAAATAATCATCCATCTGGGTCAGATGATGCTGGAGGATTAAGAAGCGGTACCTAGGGCCCCAAGGTACCTGGACAAGCATTTCCGCAGAGGGGATTAGCACAGCCAGGCTCATGAGCTGAGTTACTGATTTGCTTCCCCTCTCCAGGTCAAGAAACCTGCAGAGAGTTCCTGGAGCACCATGGACGAGTGCTCACCCTCCAGCTCCCAGCAGGGCTTCTGCCTCTGGGTGGAGGAGCCCACCAACCTGGGCCAAGCTGCAACTCACCTTGACCCAAAATTGATGGCAGGGAGAGGAACAAGCTTTCTAACTGGGCCTGTCCAACTTTCTGTTCCCAGTCACCAGAAGGTAAATTAAGGAGGATTGGGGCTGCGCTGTTATTCTTCTGGATAAATGCTACTGACGTCTGGGCAGCTTCAGCTGGCAGCAGTTTTGGATTTCTATTCTTATATTTGTATATTTTAAGCTCAAGAAAAGCAGCTGAGGCCACAGGCTAGGTACTTTCAGCAAATCCCAAGGAAAAAAAAAAGAAAAAGAAAAAGAAAGATGAAATAAATAAATAAATAAATAAAAAGAACACAAAGCTGTCTGATGAAAGTTTCCTTAGAAGGCGGTTGTCTCAGCTCACTGCCCTGCTGCCTGCCTCCAGCACACCAGTGCTGGGCCATGCTTGGTGAGGAAAGGCACACTGGGATGGGGTGAGGAAGGGCACACTGGGATGGGATGCTTGATAAGGAAGGGTACGCTGGGATGGGATGCTTGGTGGGGAAGGGCACACTGGGATGGAGCGAGGAAGGGTGCGCTGGGATGGGGGATTGGCACCACTCCCATGGGATGGGCTTCTGCCTCCTGCAAAAGGAGATGGGAAAGCAGGGCCAGACCTGAGAAGCTGTGCTACTCCCGTGATGACTGCAACTGGAGACCACTTGCTGAGCCCAGGGGAGCTGTGCCTCAGCTGAGTTCTTGGTTTCGCCTCTGCAGGCACCGCATTTCACAAAGGCACGCTATAAACTCAGCGAGCGTGTCAGGCAGCCATCAGGGAAACAACCCCAGCTCTGTTTTTTTCACTCTTTCTAAATATATGGGCAGTGACAGGTGTAAAATTACACCGACCAGGCAATAACTCAGACCTGTTTGAGTGCCAATTATGTGTCTTTTTACAACATTGGGCCTCTGCCTGAACACATCATTTAGGAGAAAAATATGTTGTAAAAGTGTATTCATTCAAAAGAATGCTGTAAAAAAAAAAAGATTATTAATATTGGTCTCACTTGTTTAATCTTCAAGCTTTTTCTCTGCCCCTCCCCTGTTCTGGGATAAATGAGCTCTGCCTGCCCTGTGTTGTGTGCACAATCTTGTAGAATTAGCGAATAGGCCATTGAAAATAAATATACATAAATCTTAGCCATGTATGGTCTCCAGCTGGGGAAAATGGCTTATAAACGCAGAAAGATGACCACCCATTAAAAATATGCTGGACACTGTTATTTTGATGGCAGGGACTCAAGCTACACAGCTTACGGCACAGTTTACAGAAGAGGAGCCTACTAATTTAACAGGGAGGCTTGGCAGGCAGAGCAGCTCACTGCCCGGGGCATGTGGTCAGGCTGGATTACGCCCTGGTGCCAGTGGTTGCCACCAGAAGTAAGAGATTAGCCTATGTGATTTGGTTTATAAGGACTAAAAATTAGGTGGAGGTGGTGGGATCCTGCTTCTAAAACATGGGAGTGTGGATACTCCCCTTTACTAACACGAATGTTCTATGTGCGAACTCATTTGCCTACCTGATGGGTAGAACCACTGTCAACTCTGAAGCACTTCTGTGCCTGAACAACAAACCCCTGCAGTGGAAGAAGGCTCAAAGAAGAGAGGTGAGGATGATGTGCCTGTAGGAAATGATCACAGTTGTCATTAAGGAAGCTGAACTTAACGCAAAGGGGACTGGAGGGTGGCTTTTGTTTTAGATAGCTATTATTTTTTGAGTGGGTCAACTGGTAGTGTAAATGGCTTTCTCTAAAATAATCAATAGGCTTGTGCCCCACACTGGGGGTGCAGAAAGGGAAAGGTGGAACCTGCAGAGAGGAGGGGACAGGGCAGGGGACCCCAAACTGACCGGCAACGGATCCCAGCCCAGAGACACCATGTTCCCTCCAGAGCTGAGGGATCGGAAGGGTCAAGCCCCTTCATCAGTGGCTGGTGTCCGAGGAGGACTCTGCCTTTGATCCCAATCCATATGTTCCTAAATCCAGTACTAAAATCCAGCTCCTGAACATAGTTCCTCTCTGCCACAGAGTCCAGTCTGGGACTTCCCCAGTGCCTGCTGCACAGCATCACTGGTGACGGTGACGTAATTGCCATCAGGGGGTTGGGTTCGATACTGGTTTTGTATATATTTGTGTGTATTCCATTTTATTACCATTATTTCATTAAAACTGTTTTACTTTTTTTTCTTCTAATCCCTAAGTGTCTCTCCTTCATTCCCCTGCTCTTCCTTTTTGCAAAGGGAGAGAGCAATCTGTCATTCATCTAGAGGCTAGCCCAGCTTGAAACCTTGACAAACAGCATGGGAGAAGTGTATTTGTCTCTCAGTCAGTCCAATACAGAGTCTGAACATTAACCAGTCAACAAAACGAACCCTGAAGAGAGCAAGAGGCTTGAGCTGCCTTCAGCCAGTAATGGGAATCGTGTTTGCATTGTGATCCAACTGTATGTTGCTCTGGCTATATTGTATTTGCATTGTGTTTTCAGCATGTTGCTGTATTGTTCTCTTAAACCAGAATCCCATGCAATGTCGAATATCTACAAACAAGTAAATTTGATATTCAGCATTAAACACAATCCTTGTGTAGAACACCTAGAAGAACCTGGTCAGAGTGTACCAGACTCCAACAACTTCATGCCTTAACCTCACCAGGAGACAGTTAGAAATTGATTTCCTAAGTCCTCTGGAGGATGTTCCTCCTGCCAGTAAAGCACATTCTCTGTAGAGGTTATCACACTTGGCATCACTGCAGTTTCCAGTATTTCCCTATAATTTCCCAAGCTGCAGTCAATTAAGAGAACTAATGTGAAACCACAAATTCTTTGCAATCTTCCCAAAGCATGAGATAAGCTTCTAGAAATCCTCTTGCCTTCATGCCCCCAAATTTCTACCGAGGCTTTTCTCCCCCTTTCCTTATCCCTCAGGTTGCTCACATTCAGCTATTGGTACTCAGATGAGCAAAAAAATTATGTCTTATTTGTCCATGTTCTGTACAGCTGAAGGGGGAAGTCTTGAACAGGAGCATGCAGAATGGCTCAAGGCGTGCCCATGCTTTATTTACATATTTATAATTATATTACACACTATAAAAAACACCTTAACATGTGGTATTATAATAATACCTTTGAGTAATTTATTACATATAATAGGATATTTTTGTATTTAAATGTATGTTTATCTCTTTTAGCCAACTAGTGGAAGCACTCGACTAGAACCCAGAAGCCCTAAAACAGTTGAACTCCATCACACGTACATGGAAACGCTTTGTCTTGTGGCACAGACATATTGATAAGAAATCATTTCACACATCGGGTTATGCTGCTGATAGACAGGGGTTTTTTTTTTGCTGACACTGTATTCCTCAGTCTGTGAAAGCTGTTTCTTTCCTTACAAGCCCTGTTTTAATAATACTTCAAGCCATTTAAAAATCTGCACTGTGAGCACAGTCAAGGAGCGTAGAGCAGAGTAGAAATCAGGGCTAGAAGAACACAGCCCAGTCTGGGGCTCACACAGATGTTTCTGCACAGAGCTACGTGTGCTGCTATGATTAAGAGGCACCCCTTTCGTTAAAGGAGCTGCAAAGAAAGACTCAAGGGTTACTCATTCCCATGTATGGAGAAAAATACACATTTGTTAATATAAAGAAGTAATCTGCCCCAAGTTTCAGACACGTATTCCCTGGTTGCTAGCTTCAGCTATCTTCTTTTAAACTAAGGTGTCTTGCTGTAGGGTTTTTACATGTGAATTCATGACAAAGCCTGAGGTACCCACTCCACTTTGACCTTCTCAATATCCTCCTAACCTGGGGCAACCTTTACCCTTTCTTAATTTACTCCCAAAGCACCAATTCACAGCAAATTCATTCCAGCCAAAGATAATGAGATGCTTCCCGAACTCTTGGGGTCATTTCTGAGCATCACCACAATCCAACCACATCCCTCCCACCACCACTGCCAAAGGCTGAGCTGGAAGTTTACCTTTCAAGATGAATTTACATTTCAAACTTAGATCAATGAAAGCAAGGAGGTTAAAACAGATTCAGTGGAGCGAGCAAGCAGTGAGAGGTCACCTTTCCCCATGGGCTGAACCTGCCTGTGAGGCTCATTTGCTCTCCCAGGCGTTGCAGGGGGAGGTGGGGGGAGAGCCAGTGGGCTTCTGGGTTTGGGACATTTATGGCTTTTAGGATTCCTTCGGGTTCAGATGTAGCAAATTGTTGGTCAGTGGTATCGAACGTCTTTTAGAAACCTAAATACATGCAGTCGGTGTCATGGTCCAGTGGTTCTGAGGCAGTCAGCAATTAATGGCCCTCTGGGGGAAAGCCTGTGGCTAATTGGTTTATAGAACCGATCAAACTGGAAGCAACATCAAAGAACAGATCAGGAGAAGGAAGCAAAGTACACCTGTGAAAGGAGATTTTAATTACTGTAAGAGGGCAGCAAAAAGACTGCAGTAGCTGCTTGTCTTACCTGTCTGCCTCAGAAAGGCCAAACCCTGCAAAAACACTGCCACAGACATGTTTCGTAGGATGCCCTGGCATCTACTTGGATCTATTTGTAGGATACCCCATGAAATAATTCAGTGCCTCAGGTCTGTAGAGAATACTGCATTGGAGGCACTATCAAGTCTGAGGAAAACTGCCTTTTATTCCAAAGGGTTTGGCTTGTTAGTGAGATTGGGGCAGCAGATGGTAAATACCAGCTTGTAATACAGTATAATGCAGTTTGCTGCAGAAAAATGTAACATAATTTAATATAAGGGCAAGGAACCAATCACTCAGCACAACGAGCAGGGAAGGGATTGAGAGTATTATGGAAAAATCATTGAAACCATGAGGCCAGCACACAGCTGCAGTAATAAAGTCCGTCATAAAGTAGAAGGGACTATAAGAGAGGAGGACTTAGTGGAGATGGTATTAGTCAGAGCCTCATCTGCTCTAAGCTCCACACCACGTAAGGGGGCTGCTAATGGCTCAGGGGGGTACAGGGCAGCTCAGGGTGAGGGCATCTATTTTACTACCAGGTTCACAGGGAGGAGGTGACCTACATGGAAGTTCCAGCATCCCACAGGATGTTCTCCTACAAAGAGAGAGGCATGGAGTTGAACCCAGGTTTGTAAGCATCGGGTCTTCAAATTCTTACATAGACAAAACTTCTTGCATTTTGCACCTGTTTTCTGTTGTTTAGCTCTAAATAAGGCCCAAGTGGCTATTTCACTATTTGTGTGACCAGCCTGCCACTCTGGACAATTCCCAGTGCCCTGGGGCCAAGCACAGTGTGTAACCAGTACCCATGAAAGCTGCCCACAGTCCTCTTCTGAAACCTACCTGCCCCCAACAAACCTTTCCAGAGAAAACAATCATCTCCCTCAAATTCCACAAAACCTGGGCTAGATTTCTCCAGAGAAACCTGGGAAAAATCTCCGAATTATTTAATACCATTATTCTGAATAGTTTTTGCAAAGTTCTTTCTCAGACAACCACAATTTTTCTGAACCGTTAAGCAAAAAGATTCACTTCAGATCTGAAAGGCAAACTGAGGTTCCCCTTCTCGTGTCTCATTCCCAGCCCCAAACAGCCTGCAGACCAAGCCACATTGCTCCTGCATGGTGCGTGCCGTTGTGCCCCAGCCCTCTGCACCAGGGACCATCTTTGTCTTCCGTGGGATTGCGGAGTGATGAATGAGCACAGGATCTGACTGAGCAGGTATTAATGAAGTTTCGCACTGTCTTTGGCCAGCCACAGTGACCACCAATTGATAGCTGAAGAAAACTATTACATTCCACAAGAAACCATATAATTAAACCTGCAGGAACCTCCACATCAAATGCAAGTATGTGTCACTGCCCCAGATGAAAGTACACATGAGGCATAGAAGGGGGGAGAGCTTTTACTGCCTCTCTTTCACAAAGGCTTATGTGTTTGAGAAAGAGGCCAAGCAGCCAAGGGGAGCTAGCGGAGAAGATGTAAAAGAAGTCCTTGAAACAAAACCACCCCAACAGTGGAATGTAAAAAGCTATGCAAGAAAGAAAGGGCATCTCACTGGGCTAGGGGTGTAAGAAAAGAGATTATCCCCTTTTGTCTGACTTTTCCTGTGGCTTGTGACCAGTCCATACCCTTAGTGCTTTACAGAGGTGCATCAAAAGAAGAACCTTCCTCATCACCACTTTTCCTTTTAAAGCAAATAGTCCACAAGTCTTTCATTTAGGTAAAAGCTTAGGGTCGAAAGGGAAGAGCAGTACTGCTGCTGCCTGAGATGTGAGAGTACAACTCAGACTCTGCACCATCGACATGAAAAAGGAGCATGTGAGAAAAATTCTTGCCATCGAAGTCACTAGGCCAGTATTCTGATTTCGCACATGGAATATATCTGCTAAGGAAGCAGATGCCAATTTTATGCAGGCAGTCATTAGAGTAAAACCACACTTCAAATAATGAGGGAGTGGGGAAGTGCATCAAAGGCTGGAATGAAACTTCACGTTACCACGAATAAAGGCAATCAGTGCTCTGGATGCCTTCAGAGCTGAACCTATGTGATTTTCTCATAAATAAGTTAAGTGAGTGCAATGGAGTTTTGTGCACATTAATTCACCTCCCACAAATAGAGAAATGTGAAGCATCCCTAACCCTCTCCCTCTCCTGGACCCAGGCCCAGTTACCCGAGCGCACGTCCTGGCTCTGTGTCCAACGGCACACTCAGAGCCGCTCTGAGCCAAACTCCCCATCTTTGCTCACATGCTCAGCATCCCTTGTGATGTGGAGCTCACTGCATCCCCTGTGGCATGAGGGCCACTGCAACAAGCCTGAGTGCAGTTGCTAACCCCAAGAAGGGCCAGCTGGGAGTGTCCATAGCAGTCCCTACCAAACCTGAAAGGGACAATGCAACTGTCCTCAAACCATTCCACAGTAAGGTTTTCTGTGTGCTGAAGGTCAGGGTCCCAGTTTGCCCAGCAATGTGGTTTCCCCTCCCATCTAGCTTCACAACAGGCTTGATTGGCACAAGGGTTACACCTTGAGTTAAATGTCTGTGTTTTTACCAGCTCTGCACTCTGCCACTATGCCCCTGAGACGTCCTGGAGTGCATTCTCCATCTCTTCGGGCTGCAGAAGCTCTGCAGACATGGGGTGCAGATGAGGGTCCTGTCCTGGAGGAGCTCTGGGGGATGGTGGCATGGAAAGAATGGATGAACCAGCCCATGAGCATTTCAGCTTCACACTCCTTTCCTGGCCAGCTAGAGTGAGTGGAAGATGGCACTCACTTGGTATGAGTGAGATTTGACTGGGGAGAGGGGAGAGGTTAGAGATAGAGCGTACCAGAAATAAGGATCAAAACTGTGAGCCAAACTAGATCCAAACAATATTAACTGGAGACAATCTGAGCTAGAAAATAAAGCCCTAATATATGCTCAGTTGCAGCTGCCCCAGCTTTGTTATTACTATTGTCTGAAATGGGAAATGGGATAGCATAACTGACTCTTTCCCTGGGATTTTTGGATGACTACAAGATAATATTTTTACTGTTATACTTCCACATTATGGTCTACTAGTGACTAAAAATAATGAAACAATAACAGCAACAACATTTAAGGAAGTGCAAAATATGGTTTGCTTTTAAACGGTATTTAAAACAAAATAGAAAAATTACTTCTTCCAGGTGGATTTCTTCTGACTTGCCCTTGTACAGAAAATTTGGAAAATAGCTGGTTTTATTTGTGTTGAGAATGCTTGTTTTTAAACACCCATATTTCCTGCAAAACAGAAATGTGAGGTTTGAAGAGTCGAGCTCTGAGTGACAGCCTAGGCATTGCCATGGGGGAACATCCCTTCTCTGTAGCCTGGCTCAAGACCTCCAGGACAGCAAAGGGAAGGCATCAGCCAGGAGAGCTCCATGGATTTGAATCTTTCTTGTCTCTGCAGAGGTTTTCTGTCTTGTTATCCATAAGAGCAGGATGCCCTTACATGGCACACATGTGGGCTACTTGGCCATTGCAGTAGGTAGCACACAAACCCAAGCTAAAAGAAGAATCCTGAGGAACGTTGAGCTTGGGCAAAGGGAACCATTGCTCACTGGTAGTGCCAGCTGGTTACACTGCAGCCTGGGCTGCATCTGAGTCCTCTTTACATAAGCACTTTCACTTGGACAATACAAATTGCCAGCATCAGCGCAGATCCTCATCTGGAGCAGGATCACACCTTCACCAATTAAAATGAAGTCCCAAGATGGGATTTAAGTCATGAAGACTGGAAACAGCATTCTTCATGAAGCTGACAGACAAGGCAGCTACACCTTTGCCTCCTTCCCCAACCCACCGTACCCACCATGCTGCTGAGCACAGCAGCTCTCCAATTCTACCCTGCCTCTCCGGAGAGAGGGGTACTGGAGAGGCAGGAGGAGGTGGGACTGTCACTATCTGTGCTGCAGTAAAGCTGAGGGCAGGACTGGAGGGTAACACCACAGCTACAAAGGCCTCCTCTGGGCCTTCTAACCCTGTAATCTGCAGTTTGTCTTTCGTACATCCAGAAACACAGAATGGTTCAGACATGGGTGAAGGATCCAGTTTCGATATCTGCATGCTGGAAGGATGCCTCCCTTCCCACCTCCTGTTGTCTGAGTACATAGTAGGTCCTCTCTCTGCATTAACTCTGAGAGAAATCCATGAGTGCTGCCACCAAAGCTCATTACAGCTGCCAGAGGCAACGGAAGCAGTCTTGTGGTGAGCAGTTAAGAGTGGGTTAGCTCCACTTTGCCTCCAACATGTCATGTCCTGATCAGATGTCCAACAACTGTGTGTGGCTGAATGGGATCCCTGCAGAACTGGCAGCCCCTAAGAGACTTTTATTTTATCAATGTACTTTGGGATAATTACTCCAAACAATTTTAAATGAGGCTAAGAAAAATACCTCCACCCTTTATTTTAACTGCAGCTGCTAATTTATAGCAGTTCTCGAAACAATGGATCCTTGTGTGCTGTAAGAAACTTTGATCTGGCATGGATCCTTTCCTGAGGAGGCTCCAAGAAGAAGAAAGAAGCCCAACTGATTCCAGGACAAAACACTCAGCAGTACAGTTAGATTCATTTTGAAACATCTGCATAACCCAAGCCCAGATCAAAGCCTGGATGCCTAAAAATATTCCCCTGACGATGAATGTAGGATTACAGCAACTCCATACATCACACGACAGGTGGTGGATTACCAAAGGATCACATTTCTGGAGATATTGAGGTTGAGTGACAGGAGGAATTTCACATAGGAAACAGATCAAGCAAAAGTGGTCTTGAGTGCCACTTCCAGTGATGAAAAAACCTCTTGGTCCTCACCTAGTTGCAGCTGCAGGGCAGTGCTGAAAGGGCCTCCAGAGCCAGGACCTGACCCTTGGTGCTGGGCTCTTGGGCTGTGCTGGGCTGCCAATGCAGCAGGGAACTGGCTCTGGATCAAAGCATCCTGGGCTCAGCTGGGCACTTGAGTCAAAGAGCTCTCAGGTACAACCGATATGGACCTTATCTTGGGGTGTTTGTGCTGACTGATCTGCAGGTTACAGCAGTTATGGTAATTAAATTGTTTCTTGTTGTTGAATTATAGATCCCTTTAGGTTGCTGCTGTCAATGATGAAGAAGATAGTGGTTACTATTAAATGGAGCCAAGACTGGTAACAAGCTGCCCTCTGAGGAAGGTTTCACTTCAGGAGCAGAGTTTTCAGGGCATGTTCAAAAAATAGATATTATTTATGCGGGACAGAAATCCCAGTGCCATCACAGCAGATATAACAATACATCCACATACAGATACATTCATGCACATGCATAAAATGAAGTATTTTTTATATATATATGTAATGTACTTATATATATTTGCAGTTATTTATACAAGGTTTTTCCTACTAGACTAGTTCAGTGCACAAGGTATCTTGGGTAATGCTCTTTGCATTGTATTTGCTTTAGTTTTCAGAGAGTAAAGGTGAAGAGATAATTTTCTTTAAAATTTTAACGTGTTTTGGAGGCTTGTTTAATCTGCCTCTTGCGGTCCACCCAAGCTGCTGGGAATGGGATTCTGTCAGCACAGGATGTTGAAGAGCACTGTCCCCATCAATCACCGTCCTAGCACATTGCTCTGGAGAAGGATGTGTAAGCATTGTACTGTGTAAGCATAAACCCAGTATAAAGTAGGTTTAATGGGATCTTCCCCTGGCAGGAATACATACTCCTTCATCGTGTGCTGTGACCACAAATGCAATCTATTTACTTTACTTAACTCTTATCAAGGAGTTTGCATTTTGCAGTGAAACTGTGACCGCTGCATATGGAAATCTTGGATGAAGACAGTTTCTTCTCACACACAAAGAAAAGTCTGTGTCTTCCTTTATTTTGGTGGGATGGGTCTGCCCTGCAGCTGGCCTCTCACACTCAGATGTCACCAGAAAACAAAGTGTGCACCTGAACATGCTTGGGAAGCATTTCTGAAGGGTACTTGATAGACATAACTATTGCTAGCTGAGTAAATGCAGGTTTAGGGACCCAGGCTTGAGAACTGTCCTTGGGGCTGCACATGGCTTAAGTCAGAAACAAGAAACTGGTGTCACTAAAAAAAAAAGAAGAAAAAAAAAAAAAAAGAAAAAGAAGGATGTTCACAAATAAAATAACACCCTTCAATAAACAAGGAAAGAGTGTTGGTTCCCAGCCAGTGGCACTCACTCTGAGGCAATTTCAAGATAATGGCTCATTCATTAAGAAGCATTGAGCAACAGCAAAGCAGCAAGGGTGATGTGTGGGAGTCAGAATCCCCTTTGTTCTGGGGCTGGGAACAACCTGCCACCCCTCTGCAGAGCTCTACTGGCTGCAGTCCCCTCGCTCAAGGCAGAGCAGAGGGTATGGTACAACCTCACAGTGTTTTGAGATGCAATGCCCCTCCTCGTCAGCCCTAGAACCCGCAGCCTGAACAGCCCTGCTCTTTTAATGTGATATATACCAAAGCCATTTTCAGAGGGATGTGCACAGAACTCATTTTCACTGCTTTTTGCATTGCCTGTGATTTCCTGCTTTGTACTTTTGGATAGGAAGTCTTCATACTAGGACAGTATCAAAGAGACTGATTTGTAAAACTTCATACAAGTGATTAAATATTCGATAAACAGAGTTAGATCACTATAAATAGATGCCTCAGTTACTGCACTGCATTCCAGGCTCCAAGGACATGGATCTCATTTAGACAGCCTTAACAAGCCTATATGGACAACCTTATTAGGTAAGGGGATTGCCATGAGCGCACTTGTGATTTCACTTCAATTGAAGGACTTTTTGACAACTTATTCTTGAGGGATAGTTAAAAAAAAAAAAAAAAGGAGAAACTTGAAAGAGAAAAAATACAAGGGAAAAAGGAAGGAAGGAAGGAAGGAAGGAAGGAAGGAAGGAAGGAAGGAAGGAAGGAAGGAAGGAAGGAAGGAAGGAAG
>WTSP01019111.1:22860-37711 GCA_025331215.1 Actenoides lindsayi | reverse complement strand
TTTTTGTTTTTTTTATTTTAGTTTGTTGCTTTTTCTTCTTGCCCTCTCCTCCTCCCCTGTGTTTTTTTCTTCTCCCCCCCCCCCCCCCCCCCCCCCCTTTTTTTTTCTTTTTAAATTCTGTAGTCTTCTCTTTGCGCCTAGTAACCCTTATATGAAATTTAAACTTTGATCCTTTGAGGTTTTTTGTTCAGTGATGAATTTGTACATAAAATATAGAACAGAATGGCAAAACAACACTTACATTCAGAAAAACAGTCTTAAAGGTATTTCTGAAATTAGGCCCAAGGAGGAGAAAGCAAGAAACATTGTCAGCATTTTTCACAATGCTATACTTAAGCTGCCTCGTGTTATAACTATTTCAGGCTAAATCCCTGGTGTTGAAAATACATTTTCAGTCTTCCCAGGACACTTCTGAAAAGTAAGTTGTGAAGGCATACTTAAAATCAGCTGAAAAAAATTAGAATTTGTTTTTGACTATGTATTTGCCTCATGTGGAGCTTGATGCTGTGTAGTGTAGGGTTTGTACATTGTTGGACTCTTGAATCAAAGGGACGACTTCAGGAACAGGTCCTTCTGTGCACACATGGAGATCTGATTGTTCATAGCCTGAGTTGTGGGGTCCACTTGCATGACTGAGGTCTTCATGGCTGCAGTTCGCAGGTTGAGGATATTTTGTCACTCAGCTGCATTTGAGAAAGGTGCAATTAACAGACTTGTCCTAGTAAACTTTTCCATACATATTTGTTGTCTGTACACTGCACTCATTCAGCCTGCTAGTGAGCCTGCAACTTTTTATCCTAAATAGTTATAAGTCGTTTCCTGTATCTCTGCATGCATTCAGCTCAGGGGCTGTCTGGTAAGAAAGCAGACACGTGAATGTCAACCTGTTATTTGTACCTTGCATCCAGTATGCCATCAGTGGGGATGGTGCACAAGTTTGCCATGTGAAATAGCAGTCTTTGTTTCAGGAAGCCAGCCCTTGTGCTCCCCATTATGGTTCCACCAAAGTCCAGCCCCTTGGGATTAGTCAGATGAGAAGCTGTGACTGATGTCTGTGATTACTGTTTGGAAGGAGAGATCTGATCCTTTTTTTCTGGGAACAAACTCTCTTAAGCTTGCCTCTCCCGCTGTCCATGGAGTTAGAAGACAAATTGCTTAAAGCAAAAGGTGACATTAATCCCTGATAAAATTCAACAAAGTTGAATTGGGCCATTATTTTGAGGCCAGTGGCTGTGAGATTCTAGATTGTTAAATCCTATGTTTTGAAAACAATGTATTAACATTGTTAATATAAAACTTACATTTGGAAGGTTTTTCAGCGTTTTTCTCTTTGTCGCCCCACTTTGTTAAGAAGGCTTAATAAAAATGACATTATTGAAATCTACCAGAAGAAGGATTTGTCATTTTTATACTACTTTTTCAAGCAATTTTTTAAAGGAAAGAGAACTGGGATTTTAAATATTTTGTAGCAAGTGACAAAGCCTGTGCCCACTCCTAGAGCTCTGATTGAAGCCACTGGCAGTTTTCCTTGCAAAGCGGTTTCAAGATTAGATAGGCAGCATACGTGGATTAAGGGGATCAGTCCGTGTCTTGGCCTGTGAGCCTTCTGGAGAGAATCTGGGTCTGCCCTGCGGTGGGAGTGAAACTGCTGTGCTGTGAAACTGATGAATTGCTCTCTGCCTTTAGACCTGTTTCCCACAATATGTAGAAATGTTTACAAGGCACTTGGCCTCTTCCTCATACCCATTTGCTTCAGTGAGGCACAGCAAACAGGACAGACCAATCAGTCCTGAACCATATAAACTGAGAAGTTCTGTACCTTTGCTGAAAAATATAGCATCAACCTCAAAGAAAATGCAGTACCACTTCAGCTTGATGCTTCAGCTTTTTAATAGTTGGGGATTTTATGATCTTCAGTCACAGAGTTAAGTCAACTCACTCCATCTGTGAGACCTCTTTGCTATTTTATAAGCATACCTGATTTCAAGTGTTATCCAGTTTGATTTAAAGACAAAAAAATAATTGTATTCCTAACCTCTTGCATTTCTACCAGGGCGCACAGAGAATTTGATGATACATTTTACAGTTAAATTCATGGCCCCTATTTATAGATATATTTAAATCTCAGTCAGCTGCAGTATGCCTGATTTAACTTGCAGTGAAAAATTCATCTCACATATAATTAATGTGCTTGAGATGTGTTTGATTTAATTACTGCTGTTCTATGCACTTACATACCAAGTGGACATTTCTCATAAATTATCCTAGGTGATTATCTTCAGGAGATTTGTTTCAGGATGACATTATTTCTGTATTTATAAACTGAGTGTTTAGGTAGACTGGCCTTGTTTTAAGCTTTATTTTTGTCCCAGTTACAGAAATAAGATAGATTAAGGACATAGGATGTAAGTCCTTCCCTTTCCTCTTTTTTTCCTCTGTTTTTCCTCTTTTTTTCCTCTTTTTTTCCTCTTTTTTTCCTCTTTTTTTCCTCTTTTTTTCCTCTTTTTTTTTCCTCTTTTTTTTCCTCTTTTTTTTTCCTCTTTTTTTCCTCTTCTTTTCCTCTTTTTTTCCTCTTTTCCTCTTTTTTTCCTCTTTTCCTCTTTTTTTCCTCTTTTCCTCTTTTTTTCCTCTTTCCCTTTTCCTTTTTTCCCTTTCCCTTCCCTCTTTCCCTTCCTCTGTCCTTCCTTTCAGAAATTATATTTTTTTAAAAATGGTTTCTGTTCCTCTTCCTGACTGTATTTCATGTTGCCAGTGCTGTGTCATTTTAGGACTCCTTGCTGATACAAGTTGTCCTTTTCACTTTCAGAATTCACTACAAATAAGCAATGTTTAATTCTCACTGCAGTGTAATAGCCTGATAAATTTTTGTGTCATGCTATTTGCTTATTATAGATAGGGAAACGAAAGGAGAGATTTTATGTGAGTTGCCTATGTACAGGAAAGGATTAGATAGAAATCAAGAATTTCTAACTGCTATCTATGTTCTTGGAGCATCCCTTTCTGTGTTAGTACAAAAATAATCAAGATACTACAAGCTTGAAGCAGTGGCACAAGGTTCACCATAGAAATTGCTTAAACATTGCAGCTACCCATTTCTTTGTTAGTCTTAATTGAGAAAATTGGACTCTTACAATGTTTATTCAAAAACACTTTTCTAGTGGTGATTGGTAGAATTACTTTGTTAAAACTATTTAATATTTTTTAACTCATAATAATAAAAGTCAAACTGATTTTGATATAGCTTGGTAGAGGTGCAGTGCATTGCTTGCATTTTGGGTTCATGGAGCAGGTACAGTCTTGTCTACATTTGTTGTAATACTACATTGTTAGAGGAAAATAGATCATGGTGGATCTGGCAGCCTGAGCCTGCAGCTCCTCCATGCCCCATGTCCATCCAGTAGCAAGGCCGAGCCTGTGTTCCCAGCGGACATGTGCACTCAGAACATGTGAACACCACATATGTATATGTGTATATGTATATGTACAGCTGGCTCAGGCAGACACATGGAGCGCTCACACAAGCACAGACAACAGAAGAGGCCTCATCCTGCTCCTTTCTCTTGCAAGGAAGGACTGGGTCCCCTAGTGAGATATAGATAGATAGATAGACAGACACACACACACACACACACATACATAGAGAAAGTGTGGATTCTGTCTGCAGCTGGGGTCACTCCGTCTGCCCCTGGGTCCCAATGACTGGCACTAGGGCATATGAGCCCGTAAGGCCACAGCACTGCTCTGGTTGTCACTTGCACACAAACACACACAGAGTGACTAGGACTCCTTGGTCCCATTGGTGGCCCTGCTGTGCTCTCAGCTTTGGAGACACAGAGGTTCTCTCCCATGTGGGGCTGCCTGTTGGAGGCCTCTCTGCTGCTGGCTCTCAGTCCTCTTCCCCTGGTCACCAGCTAGCCTAGCTTCATCTTTGCGTGCAATCACACATCAACTCGAGCATGTTCTGCAGGGCTGGTGCCACAGACATGTGGGCCTTCCATCTGGTAGTCTGACTCCAGGTGCTGCACCCAGGCACATCAAGTAGGCAGTTCCTCACACAGAAATGAGTTAGAAAGACCTTTAACAAGAACATAAGGACAGACTGCACTGGTCAGGCATAGGGCAGGGCCAGACAAGCAGACCGACCACCCCACTATTCACACGCGGTGAGCCCTTTTCATTGCCTTACTCCTCTATCTTCCCACGCTCATTCCTCACCAAATGACCTAAATCCTGCCCTTTTCCTGTATTTGGTTCCTCCTCTAAACTTCCTGTAATGAGTCCTCTGCAATCCCCAGACGCTTCTTCCCTGCAGCCCATAATGTGTTCCACACTACTGAACAGCAGACCTACACAGTCCAAAAGGTGATCCAGAGGGCTGCTCCTGATGACTCGTGTTGGTGGGTTTCACACCTGGACATGGGGGCAGAGGCTCTCCTGGGTCACCTTGGGGTGGGGGAGTTGCCCAGACAGGGTGTTCCTTCCTTAGGAGTCAGTGGTTTGGGTTCCTGTCTGCAGTTGCCCCTATGCTGCTCTGGGCTTGTTGAAGCGAGATGACCCTTTTAAGGCCTAATGGCTACTGAGATGGTCCTGGGGGTAGCTGGGGCAGGGTATTACTTAAGCTTCACCCCTGCCATTGTCTCTCTGTGTTTCTTCATGGGTGAGATTTTTATCACATAATGTCACTCATACATCTGATAACAATGTCAGAAATAATTGCTGTGTAGATACATTTACATTAGTGCCAAGGTTTGACAGTCCCCCCTACAGAATGGAGACTTAAGACTTAGCTGATATGAACTATTACGATGTTTATTGATTAATGAACACTCTAAGAGGAAATAGGTAGAGCAGCAAAATAGTCTGTGCAAAATAATCTACACTCCATGCAATCAAATATTCCAATTTACAATTTTATGACAAAGAATGCAGATTCTAAGGAATCATGTACATCATTACTACTGAATTACAGCTTTCTAAGTACTGAGGTGTAAATCTATTTTCTGCCTACACCTCACCCCACTCCCCTAGATGTTAAGAATATAAATCTGATGGATAGTTCAGCATGTCATCCAAGGGGATTTCCTCCAGCCTTGCAATGGACTTGAATCTATATGTCAGTGTTACTACCATCTGTAAATATCCACACATTGGCCATTGGAAGACCCACTTTCCTTTTTTTCTTCACTCAGTTTGGGCCCAGCTTTTCATTAGCCTTAGAGCTCCTTGTCTCAGCCAAAACTCTTCCCAAGTAAAAAGCCCTGTCATATTTGCATTCTGACATTGGTCCAAGTTGTGCTACATCCATACCCAGATTTCCTATTCCAGATTGTTATACAGGCAGTGTAAGCCTGATGTAGTTCTACCAACAGGATTGCCTCCATGTGCATGTCTTGGCAGCCCAAAATTCACCTATTATTAGCAGTTTAGAGTGTTTGGATTTGTCTGAAGTTTTTCAGTTGCTAGGTATAACATTCCATTTTAGCCGTGGATCTCTACCTAGATCCAATTCACCACAATCAGGTTCCACATGCACTGGAGCATGTGCCAGAGCAGCAGGGTAGCTTGTTTTCCCCACTTCTGCTATGGCCTGTCATGGTTCCTTGCTAGAGCCTTAGCTATTGTGAGGCCTTGTACTCCAGTGTGACTTCTTACTCACTGTTTCCTTTACATAAAATCCATTTCTTACTGAAGTCTTTCTGTTTAATTTATTTGGAAATAAATGTAAACCATGGTGAAAGATGTGCAGCTGAATCTCTTGATTTTCTTGCCTTAAAGGAGCCTTTAAATGTTTTAATAAGCAAGAAAAGCTTACTGCTGTGGACTCTGCATATTTTAATATGGAAGTATAGGGACAGAAGATTCATTCCTGTGTATATAGGTATGATAACTCACTTAAATCATCCTTGATTAGATATTTTTCTGGTCTTTCCTTAGGTCTCGAGATAAGGAGTCAAGAGATTCCATAGCCTTGAAGAATAATCAAGTTTTAAAGCTTCATTAGCCTTTAAAGTTACCATTGTATATTTATTTTGTTCATTTAATTGCTTTTTTGTTTCTTTTGTTGATTTTTTTTTTTTTGATGTTCACTAAAATCTGATCTTAGTATTATTAGTTGCCTTTTTAGGCTGATTATTCTCCTTCAGTCTTTTCTCAGAGGCCTTTTATTCTAAACATCTTGTAATTATTTGTTCCTCTTTGGTGCCTCTCCAAAGTCCATGGTCCTCATCCTGTCACAGTCAGAATCCTGCTATTCTTACAATGCTAAACTTCGCTGTTTTGTGACTGTGACACAATTATCTATCACATCTTGATTTTCAACACTAATTCCTCCATATTTAGTCCGAACAAAGTATCATTTCCCAGTAACATCCTCAACTTCCTTAAGCAACAAGGATTCTTGCATACTTCTAGTAACTGTATTGAATACATTGTGTCTCCATTTTCAAAATTTAAGAATCTGTTTCACCTATGGTATTACCTTTGTTTTCTTTGCTGCCTTTCATCTTAACTTCAGTCCACTCTTTTATCTTTTCTTGAATTTCAGAGTAAATGCATTATTCCTGAAGTACAATATACAACCTTGTTACTCTTTTCTCCTTGGCATGGTTGTTCTTCACGAACAAACTGTCACCTTCTATGTTACTATTGCAGTTGGTTTTAGTTGTCCCACAGAGTTTAATGGTGATGGGTCGGACACACTGCAGAACTTCTCGGATGGTTTGGTATTTTTGGTGTTTGTGTGGATGTTGTTGGTGTTCAGGGAACACTATTGGTTCCCTCAAAAAAGCCTTTTTGCTGCTGCTGAGCTAGTGTTCTGAACAGCTCCTCCATCCTGCATTTTTGGGCCATCCTTCATTTGCCAAACAGGCTTTCTCAGTTGAGAAAATTAAAACCTTTCTGCTGATGCTGTTTGTGCAGCCATGTGTTTGTTTCCAGTTATGCATCTGCCACTACTTGGATCTTTACACCTGAGTAGGAGGTTGAGGAGGGAGCCACTGGTGTCTCTGGCTACTTCAGCAGTCTCCTAGAAACAAAATATTTCTGTTCTCTTGCAGCCATATCTGGCAATGTCATTAGTGCCAGGTGACTTGTTAGGGCAGGAGGGTCCCCAAAGGGGACAGTAGAAAAGCAATTAAACTCTTCGAAGGAAATAGTCTTTTAATATTATGGAACAGAATGCTACAGGTTTGTTTGGAAGCCTCTACACTCTTAGAGTCATGCAATATTTAGTCTTCCTAAATCGCTTTTGAAAATGAGCCTTAGGCAGTAGCATTTTCGTGGTGCTTCTGAATATGTCTGTGGTCTTCAGCTGTATTTCAGACCGTGAACGCAGAGGAATTTCTCTTACCTTTATGTTCTCAGCCTGTGCTCTGCAGATTAATTTGGTGTTCGCTGCCATTTCTTTTTTTGTCCACCTGCTTGATTTGAAGAGACCTGAGGCATGTTTCTGCAATGAGTTATTTTCAGGCAGGATCAGATGCAGGGATTTGTCAATGCATTTTGTGCAAGAGTTACTGGCATGGTACTCTGAGGTGTCCTAGTATCCATATTTTACCAACTGAAGCTTTTTGGAAGTGCTTTGTTTGTTTGTTTATTTGTTTATGGGTTTGTTGATTGTTTTTCCTCTTGCGGAAATACTGTGTAGTCACCAAATAATTACCTCTTGTGGTTTAAAGAAATGTAGAAGCACAACTGTTTAGGAATGGAGTTGAAGGAGAAGCTGGTCTCTTGGAAATGGGTAACAGTTACTTCTGAAAATTTACTATATTGACTTAACTTCAGTGCACCAGATATCACATACTGGAATAAGGACAACTGTGTGCGTTTTGGTCAAAAGGATTGTTAGTTTGCTCCAGTTGTATATCAATGATTTGCAAGTTGCAAAGTGATTCTTTACACTGATAATGAAAAGACACTCCAAACATAACAACTTACACAAAAATAATTCTTAATAAACATGTTGGCTCTTACAATCTACATAGGGGTTTGTTAAAAAAAAAAATACTGTTACAACAAAAGTGAGGTATAATACATTGTTTAGTTTAACTGAAACATTGAATATTTTGTTAGATTTGTTAGATCAGTTTGGCATTTTGTATAAACTGAACTGAAGATAGAAATTTGGAGTTCCATGGAATTCTATTTCTAGCTCCAGAGACTATCAAGAAACTTTTACTCCATAGTCAGTATGTTAACTCCAGCTTGAGTGTAAGCTGGTAGTTTTATCACTATTAACTTCCCAGGGCAAAAATAACATATTTGGTATTCTCAGTAATGCAGTCTATTTAAAAAAAAATCCTATCCATAAGAAACTATTAAGTGTCTATATAACTGATGATACTTGATTTTAGCACAGTGTATGATACCTGCAGTTTAGCAGTTTATTTAAGTGGTACAAAACATTGCAATTCTCACAGAAGGAAGGAATAAATCTGGGCTTAACATTACTATTTAATTTTGAATTCTGAAAGTTCTTTCTGACATTTTCACTTTTTTTTTTTTTTTTCTTTCTTTGTGATTCTATTAAGGTAACAACAAATGTTGCTATCCGAAGTGGCTAAAGGTCACTAGTATCATAAGGTAGCCCCAAAAGATTTGGAGAGTATGGAATATTGTGGTTTGTGTTTTGCTGTATCAAAAAAATATAGAGAAACTTTCTATTAAAAAATGCAAAGCAATTCTGCATGGAAGTAGTCTCACCTATGATAAAATGACCTGGAGGAAAGAGGAGTCAGGAAACCTGCAAGAAACCATGGGAGTTTGTGGCTACTCATCTTTGCTGCTTTTGAATGTATTCTATTAAGAAGGCTCATTCACTTTACATTTTTCATAGTCCTGCATTGGATAGAGAGGTGTCACAGTTTGTGTTTGAGTCCTGTGACAGAAACTGTATTTAGAGCTGAAAGTATACAAAAATATACAGAAACTGTAGTCCATTTAGATTTTATTTAAAGAGACATTGCCCTCAGAAAAACAAGACAAGAGTGTAGATAATGATTTTGAGGATTCAAATCACTGATGTTGCTTTTGTATAATAATGTAGGTAAGGTAATTTCAGAGGGCTTTAAAAACTTATTACTACGGTGCAGTCTGTAAAATGGATTTTCCAGTGCCATGATAGTTGGAATATTATGAAAAAAAAACAAAACACCTTTCAAATATGAGTTCTGTTGATAATTTTGTATCATTTTAACAAATACCACCTATGTTTTTTTCAGCATTCTCAAAACCAAGCCTTTGCAACTCTTTGTTCAGTGCAGAAGAAAACATACATCTAGATTTGAGACTGCTAACAGGTACATGACCAGGAATACCTGACCAGGAATACCTGGTCACTGATGCTACAGAGCCTGCTATCAGCAAAGCTGACCCCTCTGGGACCTACAGGGAATGTGTGGGGATGAGATTTAGCTGTGCTGGCCATGGCTGAAAGCCAAGGCAGCCATCGTATTGTTGCTGCCTGGCAGCCTTCAGCTGCTGTACTTTGTAGTCACTCAAATGCTGCTGTTCCCATTGTGGTCCCAACCCAACTCCCTCTTGCTTATTTTCCTGTAATGTTTTCTGGTGGGTTAGGTCCTCGCAGTAGGTATGAGTTATTGCACTTGAGCTTGTTGACTCTGCTTTTTTGTTGTACCTGGAGTTAGACTGATGGGCTTGCAGATTTTTTTTATATTTTTTTTTATTTTTCTTTTTCTTATAATATTCAGGTTTCCTGGATGAGCCCTTTAAAATGTTTGCCTGCATGCTGTTACTCCTATAAGCTGAAAAATAAATCTCTTTTTGACTTCCCAGCATGTTTGGTTACCTGGATTATGATTAGTATTGTTATTCCCAAATCACGTGGAATACCAATCATAAGTAGTACAAAGAATTAACTGGTGGTTTTTTTGAACCTGAAGGATGGAAGGGGATTTTCTTTGTTCTTTTTTATAATGTAGCAGTTTTTCTGTCACTGTTTTTTTTCTGTTAAGTTTTTGTTGTTAGGTTAGGTTTATCTGTTTTGTATTTTCCCTCAACTTTGCTAGAGCAGGTATTTGCATAAGATGTATTTCACTTTGCACATGCAGCACAAGGCTCATGTTAGTTCTGATGTGTTTGGAATAGCATGAAGAGTTGGGAATCTTGCTTTGCTGTTGTTTTTTAGGTCCGTTTCTGTTGTTGATAAAAGAGTTGAGCTCACAGTTTATCTGCACAGTTTTCTGTTGGTAAACTTTTTCTACCTTTCTGTGTTTCCATCTGTGGTTACGGACTGTCCTCTTGAGAAAATAATAGACCTAATATGTGCTGATTTGCATTCTCCTCTGTGACTTTGCACACCAATATAACTAATGCAGAACATTTCCTGCTTACTTCCAGACTGTTTGATTTAAATACTCGGTATGTGTTTTATATACTTTGGCATCATACCTGGGCATGCAAAAACCTATTGTCAGACTCTCCAGTCCAGTCTGAGCTATGCAAGGAAAAGCTATTTGTACCCTTTGGATTTTTTGTAACCTGCTTTTAAGAGGAAGGTTTTGAATGTTTGCCTCTGTCTTAGAGCTTGGTGGGGTTGTGTTTGCTTCTGTAATATTTCTCATGTTTGTCTCTGAGTAGCTTACAGTCAGATATGCTGGGTTTGCAAAGACATGCCCAGAGAGCAGCAAGACAGGGCATTGTGAGATTCATTTCCATGTGAATGTTAGAGGTTTTGTGATGGACTTTATCCCTCTCTTATGTCTGCTCCATGAAATCCCTAGTTGTAAAGTTTGCAGGAAAGTCTGAATGGTCTGTTCCACGTCAGTGGGACTGCTTTTAAGGAGTCGGGACATGACACCATTTGATCCATTTCCACTTAATGATCCCACTTTCTGCAGCTTTTCCTGTATGTGTTGGAATGCCGATCTCATTAGATCAAAATAACTTTCTGATGTCAAATGGTTTGACCAGTGCCTTCCAATTACCTGTTAGGCACTTGCTGTCTTTTGGTTCGTACATTTACCTTCCAGCCTGATTTGAGGTTTACAGTATATGCTTTGATTAATGTAGATTGGACCTGCTGCTTATCTCCATTTTTGGCTTGATAATATCTCACACCATGTGAAAGTGTTGGTATGTAGATGCTTGAACCAAATTCCATACTGAGTTTTACAATACCTGAATGTTAGTAAGTCAATGAGTAAAAAAATTAAGCTTTGTATGAAATATCCTATTTTCTTAGTTATCAGAGATAATTCTGAAGATACTCAGAAGAGGTCACTTAAGTTTTGGAATTTAGTTTTTCTTTTGCTAAATATTCTGCAAACAAATTACATCAGAAATGTCTGTATTTCCAAGGGTCATTGCTACATATTAGCAGAAATTACAGGTGAATCTTGTGTTGGCTGTTTCTAGTTTAAATACAGAATCATATATTGCTCCACTTTTTTTCTAAAATACACATGTAACAATCCCTCTCAAGATGCAGCTAGCTGTAAAAAATATGTTTCCAGTGGATGGAAAAGCCATGAAAAGAGGGCTCTTTTTTTTATGAGATAGAGATATAGAAAGTACCATCTTCAGTACTGAGCTTAGTTTTCACTCATTTTTCATAGATTTGTAGAATGTTTTTGGTTGGAAAGGACCTTTGAAGATAATCTAGTCTACCACCCATGTTGTCACAAGGATCATATCACCTGGGCACTTAAACTGTGGTCAGTGCTACCTTGTTCGTATTGCCAGATCACATCCTGCTGTAATATTGGTAGGCAAAAAGTGAGATCTGCTTAGCTTAAAGCAGCTATTTGTGTGTGTTTTTTAGCACAAAACCACACTCAGAAAAGGACTGAAACACTGCGTTAAAAAAGCAAATGCTAGTAAAAAAGATGTGTATCTGTGTAAAACCTAGCAAAACACTGTCATTAGCCTTAATCTGCTTCATGGACAACTCTTTTCTACTTGTGCCTTTTCTGGTTTGTTTGTGATTTTTTGGTTGGTTGGGTTTTTTTTGTGGGTAGTTTTCGTTTTGTATTGTTTTGGTTTGGGTTTTTTTGGGGGGGAGTGGTGTTTGGTTTTTTCTTTTTCTTACATGTTTGGTCTTTTGCAAAGCTCCTTGGGATAACTTGTGTGGCAAAGTATTTTGCTTTTAAGCATTCATGTAGGGGTGAATGTTTGAATGTTTTTCTTTTGGGAAGGAGCAGCCTTTTTTTTTTTTTTTTTTTTTACTATCCTGTTAGATTATTTTGTTATCATCTGAAGTGGAATTTCTGACTCTATATTCATGCAAGAATTATACTTCTACAGTAAGAATAAGAGATGCAAGAGTTGAGACTCACAGGAAAACGTTTGTGAACATGTTTTTCAAAAGCCATTCATGTCCATCAGTGATTGTTAAACCAGAATAACTCTGGCAGGTAAAAGAAGAAAGAGTTTTGTCTCATGGCAGAGCAAAATTGTTTCAGTTTTTGCACAGTGAGCCATGCACCTTCATTCTGCCTAAAGAGCATGTGTGAGAGAGTGACAGAGCAATTAGTGCAGCTGGTTGGGAGATTAATTTTGTCTGTTGGACATTACTGCATTTCCTTAGATTTATGTTTCCTTGAAACAGTTTTCTTCCAGCGGTTCAGATATAAAGTTGCTTACAGAGATGAAGTGTTGAGAGGTGTTGGAGCAGACCCTTTTGGCAAATTATCATGCCTTATTAATCCTCATAGGTGGTTTGTGGAGTTTTTTTTGAGGATTGTCCCAAAGCTACTCTGAAGGCCATAGTTTTGTGTTTGTATAAGTGATAGTTCTGTGATTCTGTAAAAGAGTCATTAGATTGTGCTGCAGAATCATCTTGCCAGCACCATTAGTCATTTTAGAGAGTAGCATGAATACACTTAGGAGCCTGTAAACAAACTAGAATGTAGACAGTGTTGCTCTAGAATTACAGGATGATTTTTTTATTATTTTTGGTTTTTTTTCTGGTAATAGATAGAAGGTCAGCCAAGGTGGTTTATTGGTCCACTTGGTCCTAAGAAAAAATCTGTGTGCATGTATGCAGAGGAGTGCTTACCTGTCGGGAATGACAGCATAAAAGAATTAACTCAGAAAAGTATTTTGTTCTTCAAATAGTGAAAAATGCCTTCTTGACCGTAACTATAGTGTTACCGAGGTACAAATGGTACACTGTGCTCTTGTACCCTATGCCTTTGCTTGGCAAGGCTTTGGTAGCAGAGCAGTTACGGGGGGGGGGGGGGGGTCTTCTGCCAGAAGATGCCAGAAGCTTCCCCTGTGTCTAATAGAGTGATCTTCCCTGTCTTTATCTTGACCCATGTCCCTTTCATCATATTCTTTCTCCCTCTGTCCAGCTGGGGAGGTGGAATGATAAAGCTGCTTGGTGGGCACCTGGCATCCAGACAAGGTCAACCCACCACCCTACACAAAAGAAGAATCTGTCAGTAGCATCTTCAAATGCGGTTACATCAAAGTTACAGCCTTTTGATGAGGAAACATCGCATGCATGCAAAGATACTGGACCTGTAGTTTCAATTAACAATTCCAGTCTAAAATAACAGTAATTCAGGAGTCAGTTTTTAACTGAATGTGATTCTTTGAAATTTTTCAGTGCCACCAGGTAAATCTAAGCCAATATCTAATGATCCCATAAAATTAAATTCACAATATATTCAGGGGTAAAAAAATGGAAGATAGATGTCAATTTTCCCTCTTTATTTTCCCCAAGACTTCATATTTTTCTTTATAGCTTATGTAATTTTGTTATGATTCTTAATGCTTTTAAAAAAAAAATTAAAAAAAAAAATAAAATACAAGGACTCATAAGAAGAAAATTAAAGCAAGACATGACCACGAATTTGCTGTTGACTCTTGTGGCTTATTTTCCACAAGAGTGAGGAGTCCAAACACTGATGTGAAGAGTAAAGAAGAATTTAAATTAAACAATCAAAAAAATATGACTGGCAAGGTTTTAAAACTAAATGCCAGATCTTCAGCTAGATTACTTCCATCTATTTGAATAAAACATAATTGCACAAGGCACTCTTATCAAGCAGTTCTTGCTTTTTTAATATACTTTCTTTTCTGCTGCCCCTCCACCCTCTTTTTGCCATTATGTTCTTCTTTCTCCTGGTCCTCTGGATATTTTTCCCCAAGCTCATATTTGGTATTACGAACAGGTACATTATATGAACAAATGGGGAATTTATTGGTAGGGTAAATTGTGATGTTGCAGCTTCACCGAGTTACCATAGTAATGTGTATCTAGATTGAACATAATAGAATGATTCTTCCCTGTAGGTTTGGTGCAAAACCAGAACAGGTCGCCCAGAGGGATAGTGGAATCCAACACTGAGTTTGTAACAACCATCCGAGTATGCAAACAGGTACCAGAATATACTGTTTCCTCAAATATTTTGTGTGTGTCCATAATGTTTTTTTCTTTCCTTTTCTGTATCTTCCCCATCTCACTAGTGAAAAACCATCTGAGAGAAAATGTTCCCATGTGATTGAAAGAGTGAACTTATAAGTGATGATTGATATTATCAAACAAATGTTGCTGTGGAACTACTCTGGGACTGTACTTGACTTAGCTGCAGCCTGAGTGGATCTGTAGGACAAAGCATTTAGTACCAAGGACCTGATGTACAGACTCACCCACATTTCAGGATTCTCGTATCACATTATCTCTGAACTGGTCATGTGCCTGAATGCTCATCAGCAGATTGAACAAATTAGGTGCTTTTCTGGGTCTCTCTACTGCCAATTGATTGTTCACAGTATCACGGAATCATTTAGCTTGGAAAAGACCCTTGGGGTCATCGTGTCCAACCATTAACTCTACTCTACAAGTTCACCCCTAGACCATATCCCCCAACACCACATCTAAGCGATG
>WTSP01019111.1:10458-22760 GCA_025331215.1 Actenoides lindsayi | reverse complement strand
CTACTCTACAAGTTCACCCCTAGACCATATCCCCCAACACCACATCTAAGCGATGCTTAAACACATCCAGGGATGGCCACTCAACCACCTCCCTGGGCAGCCCATTCCAATATCTTACCCATTGTTGTTTGAAAGAGATCCGTTGCATAATCTCAGAGTGTCTGTGGGCACCATCAGAAGTTGCCCTTCAAAAGTCTACTTTGTATGCAAATTAAAACACAAATGTAGGCCCACTCTGAAAAACTGACTCTGGCAAGTGTAGATGACAATCTACTCCCTCTTGCAAGCCACAGATTTTTTTCTGTGCTCCCTTCCCCTTGCCTTCTGGTCCCTTTCATCTTTTCCAGACTTTTTCCCCCCCTCCAGTTGATGCAAATCAGAGACTTTCAGAAAAAACAAAACCTTGGTCATGGGTCTGAAAGAGTAAACAGTGTTTTCCCATGACTGAGTGTGATTTATTTTTTCTTTTAATCATGTGCCTGCTTTAGTCAAATTTTTGAAACATCGTTTCAGCTTGTAGTGACTCACTTTTAGTTCCAGAGCTTGGATGTTGTGTATTTGAGCTCAGAATCTCCATGAGTGTCTGCAGAAATCTGGCCTGTTAAAAGGTCTTTAAACTTGGCTGTGCTAAATTCCTACTGTTGGCCACCTGCTTTTGTGCAGTAAAATTGTTGTATTCAGGTAAACTGATTTAACATCTTTAGAAGGATGTGGCAGAAGAGCCTTTTGGACTCCTAGTGATCGATAGCTATTATAGCAATGCCAGGGTCCCTGTAAGGAAAGTTTATGGTGTGATAGTATTTTAAAAGATAAATGGCAGGATATTTGTAGCGTGGCAGCTTAACATCAGTCCTTGTAGGATAATGGAATGGATGTTGTGGGTGGACAAACTTTGAAAATTGCAGGTCTTTCTAAATGGTTTATGCTACAGTACAAGCAAGCAAGATCTTAGGGGGTCATAGTGGATATTTGCTTTTTAGGAGGCTGGGTTTACTGATCGCTGTGGGTTTTTACAACTTTTATAAAAACTTTACTGGTCCTGAAAAGTCCATTTAACTTAACATGAAAAGTAGCCATCTCCCTGACTGATTTGGAACACGGTGTTGAATTCTGTAGTAAAGTAATAATCTTACCATAATCCTGTAGGAACCTGCAGAGCTATGAGAAATACGTAGTTCTTTACTATTTTCATCACCTTTATCATCCATTTCCATATTTAAAGTTAATTCACTGGCTTCCGACCTTCATATAAAGTGTGTTTCCATGAGAGGGATCACATCCTCAGTACTTTTTGTTCTGAATTTAAGAAATTGAAAACAAAGTGATGCAGTAGCTTAGCGAAGAAAAGAAGTTAGTATGTGCATGCTTATAAGATCACTTATGCAAAGGTCAGATGCTTGAAGAGAGGTCCAAACCATTCCTTTGCCTGATGGATAGCAGAGACCAGACCAGCACAGCTTTTAATTTCAGTTAGATACCACTGGAGAGTAGAGCCGTAAATACAACACTTAAGCTTGTATGTCAGGAGAGAAAGCATTCTGTTGTAGGAGGGATGATCCTTCCTTGAAAAGGAATGAAAAGATAAAGCAGAATAGCTTTAAATATACTACCCTGGCATTATAGAATTCCTCTTATCTAAGTTTCATGGCATATTTAAAAGACATCTTATTTTCTCTTTATATAACATAATAAAGCAAACCTATTAGGCCTTCCATTTCCTGGAGAGAAAGGGTCGTGAGTGTCTTTGAAATACATTGCCTTAATAATAACTTCTGAGGATACACCATTAACTCTCAGACTTTCTGCAAGCAAAAAAGAGAAAAAATGTTAATAGAGGAATACTCAGATATTTTAATTACTTGAAATACTGAGACATCTCAGGATTGTACTGTTCTTCCTGCAAGCTTATCCATGTGACATGCTTTTTACCTTACAGCTGCCCTTTTTTGGTTGCTTCTTTTCTCTGCTGAAACTCCACTACTTGGATGTGTTAATGATATAAAAAGATTTGATAATGTTAAGAATGCATAATAAAAATACTTTAAATTGATTATATTCTTCTACTAAAATCTAAGTATTGCTACATTAAAAGAGATGATGAAGTACCTCCTTTTACAGAAATGTGAGCCGTCTGAAGTTTTTTTTTTTAGAAGGGAGATAAAAACACTGGATGGGGAGGGCGACACGACAAATAATTTTAAAAAGAAGACAACTACTATACTACATGTGTTTAGGAAATCTTTTATTTATGACTTTTGCTTATGACTGCTTTAAATGCTGTTTCACTATATCCTTTTTTCCCATTGTCTGTATGTATTACTTGGACTAGCGTGCATGGAGGTTCTCGCTGTAAATCACAGAATCATAGAATTGTCAGGGTTGGAAGGGACCTTAAAGATCATCTAGTTCCAACCCCTCTGCTGTGGGCAGGGACACCTCCCACTAGACCAGGTTGCTCAGAGCGCCCCATCCAGCCTGGTCTTAAAAACTTCCAAGGATGAGGCTTCCACCACCTCTCTGGGCAACCAGTTCCAGTGTCTCACCACTCTCATGGTGAAGAAATTCTTCCTAATGTCTAACCTGAATCATCCTCGTGGCCCTTCTCTGGACATGTTCCAGCACACATTCTAGCAAATGTGGCATAGGAATTTGAGAAGTGTATTTGTGGAGCTCCCCTCAGTTTTAGTTGCTTTCTTCTGTAACCTCTCCTGTGTAATTGTGTTGTGGTAAGTTTTCTTAGTGGGTAGAGACTAGCAAGTGTATGGAAAGCTTTGTGGTTTTGACAGAATGCATCTGTTTCTGATTTTCGTGATCTGGCAGTAGTGTCATCTGGATAACTTGATTAGTAATCATCAACAGATTTTTTTTCTTTTCTTAACCTGACAGAACCCCTGCGGCTGTAGCAGGGTATCACTCCCACCTGACTCGCTCAGACTGTAATTCTGAGCAAGATCCCATTTGAGAGACAGATCTAAGGACCCTGAGCTGTGTACAGTGCAATTACTAATACTCTGCAAGTTCTGCTCTGAGCTGCAGTTGTGGAGAAATGCCAGCTTTCATTAGGATTTAATTATGTCTGGGAAACAGATTTCATGTGTAGTTGCCTTGGAGCAACTAGTTCTGCTAACAGAAATGTGCTTGTGCTGAAAAGTAGGTCTCAGTCAAGATCTTCCTTGTTGCAGAGAATAGAGACTGATTTTTATATCCTCCCTGTTTGAATAACCAACCCTTCTCCTATCAGTTCTGAGGAGGAGCATAGAGTGTACCTTGCTTCTTAAGTCACCAAAAGTGCAGAAACTATTAATCTTTCAGTCTAGAAAGGGCTTTTCTGTTGAGGAACTTGGAACAGACAGATGGGTCTGATGAGGGCAATAAAATGTGATAGGTGCTGCTCTAGCCAGACAGGCCTCTTGCAGCAGGAAATCTGATGTGTAGTACCTAGTGGTGCATCTACTCTGGTGTTGACAAGTGACCATAGTATTTCTGAAAGGTCATAGCAGTGGATAATTTTTTGAGATTTTTTTTTCTCTAATCACTTACTACTGTACTTTGGAAGTCAGTGTATGACAACAAGAGCCGAACGACCCCCCCTGTAATCCAGGAGGAAGCAGTTAATGACCTGCTACAGCACTTGGACATTCACTAGTCCATGGGGCTGGATGACATCCACCCAAGAGTATTGAGGGAGCTGGCAGAGGAGCTTGCCAAGCCTCTCTCCCATCATTTATCAGCAGTCTTGGCTAACAGGGGAGGTCCCAGATTACTGGAGAGTTGCCAAATTGATGCCCATCTACAAGAATAGCTGGAAGGAGGATCCAGGGAACTACAGGCCTATCAGCCTGACCTTGGTACCCAGAAAAGTTATGGAGAGGTTCATCTTGAGTGTGCTGACATGTCAAGTGTAGGACACCCACGGGATCAGGCCCAGCCAGCATGGGTTGAGGAAAAGCAGGTTGTGTTTGACCAACCTGATCTCCTTCTATGACCAGGTGCACTACCTATTGGACAAGGGACACTTGTCTACCTGGACTTAAGTAAGGCCTTTGACACTGTCTCCCACAGCATTTTGCTAGAGAAGCTGGTGGCTCATGGCTTAGACAGGTGTACTTTTTACTGGGGTCAAAACTGTCCAAATGGCCAAGGCCAGAGAGTTGTCGTGAACAGAGTTAAATCCAGTTGGTGGCCGGTAATAGTGGTGTCCCCCAGGGCTCAGTTTTGGAGCTGGTCTTGTTCAGTATCTTTATCAATGACCTAGATGAGGGGACTGAGTGCATCCTCTGCAAGTTTGCAGACGATGCCAAATTGGGTGGGAGTGTCAGTCTGCTTGAGGGTAGGAAGGCTCTGCAGAGGGATCTGAACAGGTTGGATCAATGGGCCAAGGCCAGTTATATGAGGTTTAACAAGGGCAAGTGACAGGTCTGCACTTTGGTTGCAACAACCCCAGGCAATGCTACAGGCTTGGGGAGGAATGGCTGGAAAGCTGCCTGGTGAAAAAGGACCTGGGGGTGCTGGTGGACAGCTGCCTGAACGTGAGCCAGCAGTGTGCCCAGGTGGCCAAGAAGGCCAAGAGCATCCTGGCCTGCATCAGAAATAGTGTAGCCAGCAGGAGAAGGGAAGTGATCATGCCCACTGGTGAGGCCACACCTTGAGTGCTTGTGTTCAGTTCTGGGCACCACAGGATAAGACGGACATTGAGTTGCTGGAGTGAGTTCAGAGGAGGGCAGCCAAGCTGGTGAAGAGTCTGGAGAACAAGTCCTATGTGGAATGGCTGATTGGGAGTGCTATTTATTCTGAAGAAAAGGAGGCTGAGGGGAGACATTCTTGCTCTCTACAACTCCCTGAAAGGAGGCTGTAGTGAGGTGGGTGTGGCCTCTTCTCTCAGGTAAATGACAGAATGAGAGGAAGTGGCCTGAAGTTGCACCAGTGGAGGTTTAGATCAGATATTAGGAAGAATTTCTTTACTGAAAGACTAGTCAGACACTGGAACAGGCTGCCCAGGGAGGTGGTGGAGTCACCATCCCTGGAGGTATTAAACAAATGTGTAGATGAGGCACTTGAGGACATGCTTTAGTGGGGCGATGCCATGATCTTAGAGGTCTTTTCCAACTGTGACAATTCTGTGATTCTGTGATCCTTTCATATTACTTTGGAGAGGACCACAGGGCTGTCTTTGCAGTAGCACTGCAATAGAGCTGCAAAATAGTGCGAAAATGCAAGTGTCAGATCAGGCCTTTGGGAACTTGTGAGCTGGTCTGTGCAGCTTTGGGTTGGTTTTTTTTTAACATGGACTGAATCAACGGCTTGTCCTTGAAGTAGAAGTAAAAGAATCTGAAGGTAGTATTAGTACTTGATGGCTGGAGATGAGATTGGGCTTATTATGTGTGCTAAATTGGTAACAGAAAATACAGTAGAAGACAAAACTGTCCATGAAGCAGGGAGGAAAAAAAAAGTTAATTTTGATCTCCTGTAACCTACCCCTGTGCATTGCCACTTTCTCCTCCTTTGCATCTGTTGGTTTGTTCTATTGGTTTTGTTTCCTGTGATTTTTTTTTAATTTATTTTTTTTTAGAGAATTGAAGTTACATACAAGCTCAAATCTATTGAAGTTAGTATTTAATTCCAGGAATATTGCAGCTTGAGCCTACTAAGAGTTGATAGGCCCACCATAATAAAATACTTTGGAATTTTAGTTACCTCAGACCTCCATCGTCCTCATTTTTCCCCAGTCTGAATAATATATCCACATCTTACATACTGCATTTTTCAAGCCTTCCTAGAAAAAGTGATTGTCAAAATCCACTTAGTAAAGTGTAAGTCTAATTGAAATAACAATTGTAACAAGGGGTGTTGGTTCCGAGGCTTTTATTTTTTTAGGATAAAGGTGGGTGTGGGGAGAGATTATAAAATCTAGTCTAGTTTCAGTAGATAGGTGTTAAAATTGCCAGGCGGTGGTACATTTTTAAGTACAAGTTATACTATGAAAGGTAACCAAATTCTGTCTCCCATCTGTCTGACTTTTCAGCTTAACTTGGGTATAGGTCCTTTGAAACTTGTCAAATAAAATTAATTAAAGGAAGGTCAGGTCTCTTACAATACTGTTTGAGTAATGGTTGTGTTTCATGAGGAGTATCCTAGCTTGAAGCTTTCAGGTAAAAACAAGTACCTCAGAACAAATCCTCTTACTGATCATATGTCAGAATCTAAGAAGTTACTGGGATTTCAGCACTATTTCTGTGCCATTTCAATGAGTTGTTGCTGTACTTTTGGATTGGGGTTTGGGAAGATAGGGAACAGATTTTTAGTTCAAGATGTGTTGCTTAGTTGTGTTGCTAACTGTTACATTTGTTACAGATGCATTAAAGAAGTTATTGCTTAGGTGTCCTAGAGGCTTTTTGTTCCTCCATGTGTGTACTGTTCTGCTACTTGAGCACTTCTTTTCTCTGCAACAGTCTCTCTGGAAACTACTCTGCAACTTGCTTATGTCTGCTGAGGGAAGCTAATTAGACTAACTAACTAGGTAGACTTTACTGTCTGTACAGTATTGTTTCAAGTTACTGAATCAAGAGGATTGACTCAGAAGTTGCAACAGATGCAGAATGTTCCCAGTCTTGATTCTTGGCTATTACAGCTTCTGTCTTGCTTATATCAAAGATAAGTTGCATCAGGACTGTGCAAACACTGACCAAGAATATGGCTGAGTAACTTTATCAGCCAGAAAGGTTGGAGGAAGTCTTTATGTGCAGGCAGAAGGTGGAAATCCAAGGTATTTTTGAAAATACTCTCTCTGTGAGTGAAACTTGAGGCATTCTTAATCACCCTGAAGATTACTGTGCCCTGCAACTTACAGGATCATATGTTTTAGCTTTGTCTACATTGGTTCTGTGTGGAACTATTAATGGCATCTGAAAGGAGATGCAAAGGCTGTTGGGCTTGATGGGTAAATTTGGGAGGTTTTGGTAGCATAGATCTAACCCCTCTTTGATTAAATAAAGTTAAATACATAGCTCTCATTGCTATAAAAATTTCACTAGTGTATAGACAACATAATTTGCATTTAGAATTAATCACTGGAGAGTCAGCTTTTTCCACTGTGCTCCCTGAAACAGTTGTGCCCTTTCACACAGCGGAGAAAAAAAGAAAGTAAATTACAAACAATGATATGCTCAGACTTAGTAAACATTTATTTTTAATAATTGTACCTATAACAGAGATTAAAGCTAGTCTGGCATTGTAATACTGATCTTTAATGTTGTTATGCTTTGACATTGCTTACATACTATTTCAATTTCTTTTTCTTCTTTGAAAATGGCATTTTTTAGTAACCATGATTTAAATAAGAGACTAACAATTCCATAATTCCAGTGGTCAAAATTTTATATTATCTGTCTGCTAATTTAAGGTGTAATCCATAAGATACCTAGATAGAAAATCAAAAGAAACCTGTCAGAGAATCACAACAGAATGAAAAAGGAAGCCAAATTTCTTTCAGTTACGATGCTTAAACATTCTGGTTGCTGAGAGCAGTCAGATTTATTCCTTCAACTAATTACAGTCTGGGATTTGTGCTTGTTGTTTTGTTCAAGTGTTTTTGGTGTAGTGTATTTAATTGTACTTTCCTACAGAGGTTGCCTGTGAACCCCTGTCAAGATTTTTCTCTACCTCTTCTGGTTCATCATGTCACTTTGGGCCATAGTATCAGTTAACCACCTTCTGGCAGCAGATGGTTGGCTTCAGATACTCTTGGAGTCCTTTGCCCCTGTTTCTTTTGTAGGCAGGACTTCTGTGTTAAAAGGTGGTGGGAAGGGTCTGTTCCTTTTCTGGTCAGAGCATTCTCTCTCCAGTGCCCTAAAGCATTGAAGTCTGGCCTGTCTTCATGAGGATTACTGAATGGTGCTTCTTGCTCAACTTCAAAATTTGGTTTTGAATAAGATGAGACTTGGAAGGGGAGAAAAGTGAAATGGTCTTTTGAGTGTTCATTAACTCTGGTAATTCTAGATCTGTTTACTACAGAAGTATGGGGTTCTTTTATGTCAGGTGCAGGTTTCTCTCAGCTTCCCTGTCTTTTTATAGGGACAGGTATGGGCCTGGAGAAAGGAGGCCCATAGGTCAGAAATGAAGGAGCTCGTTTTTGTGGGTTGGGTTTGGGTTTTTATTTTATTTTATTTTATTTTATTTTATTTTATTTTAGTTCATTTTATTTCATCTTGTGGCTATTAACTCTGCTTTATTAATGACTACATACTGTTGATCAGCTGTTCAGTGTGCTCAGGTTCAATGGAACTGGAAACTGATCATTTTTTCTCAAATGTTCAGTTTAATAATTAGGACGCCTAAAGCTTATTTTTACATTTCTAAAAAAAAGTTATTATTAATTGAGGACTTGCAAATTGCTACTTCTTATCTGTACTTTTTTCAAATCTTATGAAAAGTTGTGAAGACACTTGTCATATAAATTGTTATTTTTTAAAAAACTTTTCTGAAACGGTGGTTTCACTGGTTTATGTGCTGCAGTAGATGAAATGGGAATGTGCTTTTGAAGACTTGCAGCAAGAGTGAAGTTGCGTTTATCAAAACAAAAAGTTCAAAAAGAAAAGTATGTGGATAAAATTAAAAAAAAATAGAGAGTTGAAAACGCTGTTGAGCAAAACCATGGTATGGTGATAGTACTCTGTTATCTGGAAAGTAATGAGTATCCCACACTCCATAAGAGAGTTGCGTGTCTTGTTCAGGTTTCTTTAGTTGTGATGTCAATTCAATTTAAAGAGGTATTTAGGAGCTGATGTAAACAATTTTTAAAGTGGAAGCAGAAATTCAAATTAATTCCTTGTAATCGCAGTGTTATCCTGAGTTGATGTGGTTTAGGGAACCTGCTGGTGACATAAGTTCACCCTTTTAGAATTCTATACCCTGTTGAGAGCCAAAGTAGATTTAAAAACAGTGGGAAACTGAAATATGATGTATGATTTGTCTTTGATTTACTCAGGTACACACTGTGGCTTAATCCAGTTCATTTCCATTCCAGTGTGGCTTGTGTACTCCGTTCATTATTGTTCCATAGGTATCTCTGGTGCTAATAACATCATCTTTCATTGTGGTGTATTGGGAAGTTTATAACTACTCGTATATAAACAATAGATGTAATTATGTCTACCCAAGTATTTGTAGGTTTGGGGTTTTTACTGCTGCAGACTTAAATCCTGTGACGGTCCCGTTCTAGTAGCTCAGCTATTCCTTGGTCGTAAATTCAGGGGTTTACATGTTTTTCCCTTGTTGTGCCACAAATTTGACCTCTTGTGTGCTTTCAGTTGTGGGAAAACCTGAATGATAACGCAGAGTCTTGTGCCATAGTGCCTGATCTTTGACTAGCTGTAGTTCTCTTGTTAGGCACAGGACTTCTTTTAGATGCCATGGACAAGCTGATGTTCTAAACATGGGCCAGTGTACAGCTTTCTTTTATTTTAGTAACAGTATTTCCTTGCTTTTTGTTTGGGATCTGTGTACTCTTTTAGGCTAGTTGTGGTCAGAGAAGAGTGATGAAGGTAAAAGCTACCCCCTTTTGAAATTTGCTACAAAAGGTTTTTCTGTGGAACACTGTGTAGTGTGTGTTTTAAACTGTGCTCCTCTTGATTACAGAAGCAGACCTGGGACTCAGAAATAGAAGCTTCCAAGATTATTATGAACAAAATTGTAGTAAAAAACTTTGCAGAAAATATTAAAGGCAAATTGCAGTGTTGAAACTAATGTGTTTAACTTGTTTAAACTATTACAGTGATGCAAGGATTTCAGAAACACTTGAAAATTTCGTGTACAGAGCAATATTGTGCATGCAGCTTTTCTGTTTTACAGTTACAATATTGTAAGTGTTGATAGTTGTTCAGCCTCATCACTATGAAGCAATGGGTTTATGTGTGCATATGATGGGGTGTTAATTACAGAATCACAGAATCATTAAGGTTGGAAAAGACTTCCAAGATCAAGTCCAACCACCTACCTAACATTGTCATGACCACTAAGCCATGTCCTGAAGTGCCCTGTCTACATGGGTTTTGAACACCTCCAGGGATGGTGACTCCACTGCCTCCTTGGGCAGTCTGTTCCAATACATCACCACTCATTCAGTACAGAAATCTTTCATAATACCCAATGGGCACAACTTAAGCCCATTGCCTCTCATCCTGTCACTACTTACTTGGGAGAAGAGACCAGCACCCATCTCACTACAACCTCCTTTCAGTTAGTTGTACAACACGAGAAGGTCTCCCCTCAGCCTCCTCCAGACTAACAATCCTAGTTCCCTTCATATAAGACATGTTCTCCAGACCCCTCACCATCTTCGTTGCCCTTCTCTGAACTTGCTGCAACACCTCACTGTCTTTCTTATCCTGTGGCACCCAGAACTGAACACAGCACTCAAGCTATGGCCTCACCAGTGCTGCGTATAGGGATAAAATCACTGCCCTTCTCCTGCTTGGCACGCTATTTTTGATACAGACCAGGATTACATTGGCCTTCTTGGCCACCTGGGCACACTGCTGGCTTATGTTCAGCTGGGTGTCCACCAGTACCCCCAGGTCCTCTTCCACTGTGCAGCTTTCCAGCCACTCTTCTCCAAACCTGTAGCGTTGCCTGGGGTTGTTGCAACCAAAGTGCAGAACCTGGCACTTGGCCTTGTTAAACCTCATACTTCGCCCACAGATCCAGCCCGTCCAGATCCTCATGTTCAGCTGGCTGTTGACCAGCACCCCCAGGTCCTTTTCCACCAGGCAACTTTCCAGCCAGTCTTCCGGAAGCCTGTAGCATTGCCTGGGGTTGTTGTGACCAAGATGCAGAACCAGGCACTTTCCAGGTGCTGCTTCTGTTGATTGGCAAGAAACTTGCATTTGTTTCACACCATTTTTTGTTTAGGTTTGTTTTGGATGAGCTTATATAACACATGGCGGCAGAAGCAATCAGGTTTCCCAAGCAGATTACAGTTCAGAAGAGAGAGACATCTAAAAGAGGAGATCTGGGGAATTCTTTCTGAGGGTTCAGTGCATATGCCCTTAAATTCTTGGCCATTTGATAACACAGAGTCTCTTTAAAAAAAAACAAAACAAAACAATTTTGAAGATGTCTCAAAGACACGTTTGCTAAAAGACTGTGTTGGTTTTGAAAGGTAGCTTGCTTTCATGTGTGTTGTTGAGGTAACTGTATCTATGCAAGTGAAACATGAGCATGTTGGTGGAGTCTGGAAGAGCGTAAGTGCTTTGTGAAATTCCCCAGAGAATGAGCCAAGACAAGTTGCTCTTGGTGTGGGATACATTTGCAAATTCTGTCAGAGATCTGTCTGCTTCTAGTGCAACTTGGAGTTATGGATGAATATATTCAAATAATAGCTATTTTTTATGGAAGACATGGGTAAATATGTCCAAAGCTTTCTAGGGAAGACAGAAGTATTTTTGCTTACATGTTCAACTGGTATGTACTTACTTTTCATAAGTTCTGCAAAATAAGAGGAAACAGTTATGCTTCTTATAAACAAAGTATTAAATTAAAAAAAATGTATGTATGTAAGTACCCCTCACAATGATGCAGGATGAGGCTGGTGGGGCCAAGGGATAGCTCTGGGGCATGGCCTGAGCAGCAAAACAAGTCACAGTGATGCCTGGAGCAGTGTGAGCTGGACACTGCCCTGAGAGTCAGGGAAGAGCAGTGACTGTCCTCTCTACTCAGGGGCTGTCAGGCCCCACCTAGGTACCTCTGCTTTCAGGTCTCCAATAGAAGAATGCCACTGACAAACTGGTTGGACTTGAGAGGAGGCCAGTGAGGCAGTGGGGCTGGAGCCCTTGCCATGGCAGGAGAGGCTGCAGAACTGGGGCTACTTTAGCTGGGAGGAGGGATGTTTTCAGTCACCCAACAGCAGCCCAGGGGATGAAGAAGATGCAGCCAGGCTCTTCACAGTAAAGTCCAAACTGACTATAAGGAAGAAATGTTTTCCCCACAAGGACAGCCCAGGAGTGGTACTGGGGCCCATAGAAGTTGTGCCATCTCTAGCCTTGGAATTACCAAGCCCCAGCTGGATAAGGCCCTGAGTAGACTAGTCTGAGCTCAGAGATGGCTGTGCTTTGGGCAGGGCTTGGAGTGAAGGTCTCCTGTGGTCTCTTCCTAACGGAGTTATCCAATTATCCTGTATGTGACAAAATTACAGTGTGTATGTGTGTGTATAGGTGTAGTGTTGGTTCCACATGGTACACAGCTTTGTTTTGAGACAGTAACAGTAGTACGCAGACCTACTGAGAGTGTCATCTTTTATTCCAAAAAGT
>WTSP01019111.1:0-10358 GCA_025331215.1 Actenoides lindsayi | reverse complement strand
GATTAGGCTGTGGATATACAATGCATAGTGCTCTTATAAACTGAAGTCTAAAAGGTGTATTTGGAATAATAATAATAATTAATAATAATAATATGTTCATTTCTGCCTGCATGCACAAGAAAGCAAACAATTATACATCTGGAGTTGGGAGACAAATAACAAACCAGACTGGAATCTGAACACTCTTATTTTCACCTTTTCCTATGGCATGGTTTTTCCTGAGTGGCACTGAGCATGGATGTTGTGCTCTTGCTCCAAGATGGTAATATGCCCTTTGGTGGTGTTTGAAATACTTAGGTTTTTACTGTAAAGTAGCAGAGAAAAATCCTTAAACTTCCAGCTCTTTCTTTATGGTGCTTGAGAAATATGTGAAGATGTTTAATTTTTCTTCTTTACAGGCGGGAATGTAGTTTAATCTTCAACAAAAAGATAGTTGAAATAGTAATCAACCTCTGATTTCTCTATTTTGGAGACCGATTCATCCATCAAGTCCTGCATGCAAAGCTAAGAGTGCTTACAGAGCACATTCCCATATACGTTTGATTACTAGAGCACAGCTGCTGTTCTGGCTAATTAATGTGAGAGTATAATATTTTTCAGATGGGTGCTGTGTCTTTATTTCCTAGGTCAGGTGACCTCTCTTGCTTATATTCTCTTTTTGGTTATGGCATTTTATGTAGGTTATTGATTTTTGTTTGCTTGCTGGAAATTAAGTCCTTTTTGAAGGCCTGGTGTGAAAAATCAGACAGACCTCTTATTTGCTCGAGGGAAAGAATACTAAGAATAAAAAAAAAAAAAAGTGGGATTTAGTAGACTTCCAGCTACTATGTGTGAAAAGGGATTTAGTCCTTCAACCCTCCGACTTTAATAGACAGTTTTTTAAATTATTGTCCTTAAGACTGATTGTTAAACAGTCAGATAAATGTACTTGACTTGGAAGCTTACTTTTCATTGAAGATTATTGGGGCTTAGATAATCTAAGAGTATTTATTCAGATCTACGATTTTATAAATAAATTTATTTTCTTTTCTAACAAAATTTTGCTTTTTAAAAAAATGCAGAATACATTTGAAAATAATACTTTATTGTTTGCAAAATTAAAAAGTGGAATCAAATTAAAATTATTGGATGAAGGGTAAACAGAAATTAACCTGCTTTAAGTAAAGGTTAAAGTTTCCCGCTCATCCCTTCAAAAGACACAACTGTGAATATTTCTGAATATCAGTATTTGAAATTAACCTGAGATCATTCTTCAAATGAAGGCAATTTCACAACTGAAACTTTGGAAATTTTCAATTTGCAAAAGAAAAATAGGGCTCTCAGGTGTTTTTTAGCAATATTTTGTGTGGTTTGTAATCTCTGTAATTTGTTTCTCACAGCTAGACATGTCAGTGATGCTGTCTCTCCATAGTATGTGTTACGTTGCAAGCCTGTAGTAAGACTTATAAAACAGGATCACATATTTTCAGGTATTATCAGAAATTTTGCTGTTGTGATATTGTGACATTTGACACCTTATTTGACTTGAGGCATAGGTAGTCTTCATGCAGTTGAATTTTCCCTTTTCTAACTAAACAAATTCAGTTAAAGATGTGACAGGATACATTTGATAAAGATTTCAGAAAGTTAGCCACCATCCTGTGTTTGTGTAAATTAATTTTTGTCAACGAGTACTGCCCTTTTTCTGTAGGTGACCAGTGACACTCAGGTGTGAGTCAGGGGCTACTTTGAATGCAACAGAATAAGGTGGAATTTTTACACACTCCTCTATTTTAGCCTAATTCTGTCTACATGCAAAGCAATGGAAATTTTATAATTGACTTCAGTAGAAGCAGGAAATAATGTTTGGGATGAACTTTTCAAAGGGCTGTTAAATGCCTTAACATCTTTACCCTTCTTTTTTAGACTTAAAATGGAAACTCTCCAATATTGTTGTACTTATTTACTTAAATAATACATCATACACTTCAGGAAGGAGAGTATTTTGTTTGTTAGTTCTGGCACACACTTGCACACACACCGATATTCTGCCCATTCTTTCCTGTTTTCTTGGAAGAAAAGACATTACCTTGTCACTGAAGGGTTTTTGGTAACATACCTTCTTTAGTTGGAAAAAACAAGAGAGTTGTTTCATAGCTGCTTTGAAAAAGGATTGGTTTGTGTAGAACATACTGTTATCTATTCAGTTAATGTGATTTTTTTTTACGTATTATTTTACAGCTGCATTTTTGATACACTGTATGATATACTATACATTTTTCTCCCTTCTGATGAGGGTGAGGAAGGCAAGTCTTAGATATTAAACAGCATGCTAGATTTGCACACACTATGTACACACTGTTTCTGAAAATTAAAAGATCTGCCTGGAACAGGGGCCAAGATGTATTTTGGGGTTGGGGTTTTTTGTTTTTTATTAAGGATTTCTAAGTTTTAAAGGCTAAAACATTAGGTGTGACCAAGGAGTGTTTGCTGAGCTAGAAGCTGCTCCCACTAGTTTTCTCTTCAAAGTATAGTACAAGTAACTCCCACCTAGCCTTGCCTGCCTGTCAGCTTTTCTAACAGAGGGCACCAGAAATTACTGTTGCTTTCTTGTTATGGGAAGTTATTCCCATTGCACTTTTGCACAGAGCTCATTTAGTCAGCAAAGTGTCACATGAACGAACCTCCTTGCCTCAGTTCAGTAGATTTAGTTCAAGTTCTATTTTTTCATTCATGTTAATTTTATTTTTTTTATGGTAATTGAGACATGCTGTTATAGATCCTTCAAGTTAGAAGTCTTCCAACAGGTACCTTTTCTTTTCGTACTTAACAATAAGTCACAGGCTAGAGCTATATTTTACTTACCAATATATAGTTTGACTTAGGAACCTAAACGGACATACAATGTCAATTTTATGACATGACATTTTAAAAATGTAGAACAAGGTTCAAAATAACTGAAGCTGTTACATAAAAATGAAACCATCTCAGCTAGATTGGCCTGTTTGCTCAATGAAATGTGCAGAAGCTAATCTGTATTCTTACGGAGTTTTCCTGTTTCCATGGTGTGCGTATTTATTATTATTGGCAGACCTCTATGGTAGTTATCTTCTGTGATTTTTACTCAAAGTCAACACGGCTAAGATGCCTCACTAGTCTCGATGTGATCATAGTTATGAATATTAATGTTTTCTCCATGTTTTAGGAAAGATACTTTGTGCAGAAGCCATCAGAAGGGGCTATAGATACATTCTGTGAAGATAACTATGTTTTATCTAGCTGTCATGTGCTTCTCTAGAGAAAAGGAACGTGTGCATTAGATACCCTGGAAGTGCATTTTTATTTCTAATGGGTTTTTTTAAAAGTACATAGGGTGACTAGCTCAGATGAAGATCCATCCTGAAGAGGTGCCGTATGCACAGCTGTCATGTATGTGACCAATTGCCGAGTCCTCTAGTAGGACTAAATCTGTCATTTTACATTACAGCATCCTTCCTTTGCACCAAGTTAGTGAGCTGTAGGGACATCAGTGGAGCAAAGGTGGAATATTTCTGTCATATCTCTACCGTGGTTGAGCCCCTGGCAAAAGTGAGCTTTTCTAACATGAACCTGCTGATACCACTGAAATGTCACAGCAGTCCATACAAGCATCTCCAAGGAGTTCCTTGGAAATGATTCTTCCATGAAGAATTTGTCCGTAGAAGTAGAGAACTGCAGTCCTCAAGGGGATCATAGTTGGTTGCTGCCGTTGGAGATCATTTGCATACTGTTGCACTGGGTGTCATCTGACTTCAGAGGTGATGAAGTCAGATGTTTGTCTGCTGGGGAAGGAATGGTGACATTTGTTGCTTCTATTTATTGACTCCTTTTTTTTTTTTTTTTTTTTTTTTTTAAGAGTAACATCAGAGCTTTTTTGTTTTTTTCCTTTACAGCTGTGATAGACAAAATGTCAATAGAATAAGTGACCTACCCACCAGAATTTGCCATGAACCATTTGGTTGGACCACCTGAAGGGGAGGTAAGTGAAGAGCCAGCAAATGGAGCAGTGAACGAGTCAGTGGAGGCAGACCTGGAGCACTCAGAGGTGGAAGAGGAACAGCGGTATGCAGCTCGCTACCCAAGGCATACAAACAGCAGCCAAGGGGGCCTGTCAGGGCAGGAGGAAGAAGGCATGTTAGCTCGGTCAGCCAGCACTGAGAGTGGTTTCCACAATCACACGGATACTGCAGAAGGGGATGTGATAGCCACAGTGGAGAGCAGTGATGACACAGAGAGAGTTCAGGAAAATGAGGATGAGAGTGCATACGCGGTGCAGTACAGGCCTGAATCTGAGGAGTACACGGAGAATGCCGAGGCTGAGCATGGTGAGGCTATTCATAATCGAACATTGCCCAATCACTTACATTTCCATTCCATCGAACACGAGGAAGCCATGAATGCAGCATACTCAGGTTATGTCTACACACATCGGCTCTTCCACCGAGGAGAGGATGAACAGTATGCTGAGCCTTACGCTGACTACGGGCTGCAGGAGCACGTGTACGAGGAGATAGGAGATACACCAGACCTCGATGTTAGGGAGGGGATCCAGCAGTATGAGCGGGAGAGGGAGGAAGCCGACAATTACCGCAAGGAGGCACTTGGTGCCCGCCTTCACCATTATGATGAACGGTCTGATGGAGAGTCTGACAGCCCTGAGAAGGAGGCAGAGTTTGCACCCTACCCAAGAATGGATAGTTATGAGCAGGAGGAGGATATTGATCAGATTGTAGCAGAAGTGAAGCAGAGCATGAGCTCCCAGAGCTTAGACAAGGCAGCTGAAGACATGCCAGAGTCGGAGCAGAGCCTGGAGCATGGTCATGATCTTGCTGGTGGTGGGCATGAAAGTAATGGGCATCTCCCAGCTGGTTCCCGAGTTACATCCAGCTCGGGCGAATCTGTGCAGAGGTACAGCAAAGAAAAGAGAGATGCAATTTCACTGGCCATCAAGGATATTAAAGAGGCTATTGAAGAAGTGAAGACAAGGACCATCCGTTCTCCGTATACCCCTGATGAGCCTAAGGAGCCGATCTGGGTGATGAGGCAGGACATCAGCCCAACCAGGGACTCTGACGACCAGAGGCCACTAGGTGGAGATGTGAGTACGCAAAGCTTTCAGCTCTCACGTTATGTATGTCTTGTTTAATTATGACCTACATGGCAGTGAAGTAGGGTGCATTGTGTTCTTGTTCTGTGACTTGTCCTTCAGTGAAGTATGTAGTGCTTTGTCTATTTTAAATTTGTACTCTAGAGAGCATGTAAGAGGTAAGCCTGTGCATTATCAGTGGGACAATTTTTATTTTATGAAGCACTGCTGACTCCAGTTGTGCGTGAATTTGTGACATGAAGCTTTTTACTTGCTTTTTTGAAACAAACACTGTTACATTTTTTACTGCCATGGGTTATTTTAGAATAGCTATTGAACACTTTGTCTTCCATTATCTACCCATGTGTGTTTCTGTTAATTCTAGATTTCATTTTCTGTCACATAATAATCCTAACAGATCCATCAGAATGTCTTTATGATGGTATCATAGACCAGACTCAGATTCCAGAAAATATGCAGGATTTTTGTCCGTTTGCAGGCTCTAGAAATGTGTTATATCCCTGAGTATATTACATTATTACTGTAAAGTGTATTCACTCTTCAGCAACATACATATCGAAGGCCATCATTCAGATTTACAGCATCAGCGTTTCTGAAATTCTGTACTTTTGACATGAGTCTTAACTTGGATCAGAATCAGTTCCCAGTTTGTGGTTCCAGCTGCCTATATGATAATCTTTGTGGGTTTCTTATAGAATAAACTCTCAAACAACTGTTAACTGATTAAATATATGCCTGATGTGAAAAGAGCTGGTAGACTAAATTTACTGGTCAAAAGTAGTCTATCATATGGACCCATGCTATTACTTCAAGGATAATTGCCCTGCTGACATCTGCTCCATCCTCTTTAATGCTGTGGAAAGTTTTTCTGACCTTTGGTTTTTTGTAAGAACACTGATATTAGAACTTTTTGTCTCTTGTTTTATAATGTCCTAGGAACGCATCAGAACTATCCAAAACACCTCAGCCTCTGCAAAAGGAATTCAGATGGTGAAAAAAGATGGCATACTGTGTAGATCTGTGACAGGCTTCTGATTTTTTTATCTGCCTTCAAAACAGTGGAGGCTGGTATTCTACAAATAGGAAGGAATTTTTGGAGGGTGGTGTTTGAGTTGCTGAAAAAAACATGCAAGCTGATTGAGACATGTAGCTTCCAGGTTTTATTTTTCCTTGAAAACTGTTGGAAATACCTAGTAATGAGTATGCTTGAATTGTTTTATTTTGTTTCTTTGTGATTTCATTGAAACTTTTATTTTTAAATAATCTGTATTGCAAAATTACTTCTACAAGTATTTTAAAAATTATATAGCCTGTTACAGAGTTGATTGTCAGTCACGTGGAGGGCTAAAGCAATTTTCCAAGATTGTCCTATACAGAAGAACAATTATTTTACTTCTTAACTGCTTTTAAAATTTCCAAAAGCTGTAACTATTTCTCTTCCCTTTTTCAAATGGATCACATTACTCTTTTGCTGTACATTGTGTTCACCATATTGTCTGTGTTTGTAAGTGGTCTCTCTGACTGAGAGGGTCAAAGAACTTTCTTTTGCTTCCTGATTGTCTGATTGTAATGCCCAATACTATTATGGTCTCAGAGACATTAGATTGGGGATCTTGAGAGCAGTGAACCCTTCCTGAAAATGCTCTAGCTGCTCTCCAGAATCTTGCTGCACCTTGTGAAATTTAACTTTTCTAAGCTATGCTATTAGGACTCAGCCTGGTAGTTTCATATAGTAAAGTAAAACACGTGTTTCCATTGAACTGTATTAATATCAGGTATTGAAGTACATAGGGGCTTCTGTTTTGAGCTAAAAGTTAAATTTCTCATTCGATATTTTTCGTAGCCTTTCAGATAAGAACCTGGCTGAGATTTTCAGTGCTGGCTGTAATCAAAACAGTGATGTATAATGACAGCTAGTATAGCTCAGTGCTAAGATAAGTGATGGTTGTAGATGTGGGACAGTATTCTTGGAAAGAGGAAGTAAATTAAGCTTACAGTTGAGAAGATCTGTAGCAGATTGAGGGGAGTACATGTTGTAGAGGAAGAAACTTACAGCTGGGCAGGAATTTTGGTTTTTTGCTGAAGGTTTGTTGTATATTTGCTTTACTGGATTCTTTAATTCAGGTGCCAACTCATGAACAGTCTGCTTTTTTTAACAAAGCATTCCTAGAACTGCTTAGCAGTAAATTGGGCAAAATTAGGTTGTGTTGACTAAGTGACTGTGAGTGACCAGTTGTAATAAAAATATAGTTGAAGCCCATTCATCTAAATGTCTATTTTTCTTCTGTCTCCCTTGAGAAAGAAATAGGATCTCATACAGGAGCTTTTCAGTGTAACCAGTATATGCCAGAGACATTATTCGGTCTGATTTGTAACGTTGGCCTTGAAATAAGAAGGAATTACATACAGACAGTGGTTTACCTTCAGGCAGGCACACTGGTATTCCTCGAGAAGTAGCAAAGAGCTGCAGATAAGTGATGCAAATTGGGTGCTTTTATTACCTTCAGTTATTTTGGGGGTCTACTTTGAAAATTGTCTCCATACTGTTTTTTAACAACACCATTTTGCTTTTAGAGATAGAACTTGCTTGAAAATATTTGTATAATTATGTGTCGATAATTATATGATATTGAAACTGGTAAGACCTCTTTAGCTCCAAATAGCAGTCAGTTTTTATTTAGCTAGGAGCTCTCCACAAGAGAGGAATGAAGCCAGGAAGTCAGAAGAATGATTTGCAGTTGAGGAACATTAACTATGACAAGCTCTTTTGCCTTTTTTTTTTTTTTCCACAAGAAAGCGACTGTTACTCTTCAGTTCTGAGTATTTGTATGATACATTCACAGCAGAATACTTGGTAGAATACAAGGTGTAAGTGTCTAGAGACTATTTGGAGAAGTTAGGAATCCAGAAGTGTTCAGCTAGCCTGCAGCTGGATATCGTTTGGGACTGTTAGGAAAGGCATGCAATGACTGTGATGGTAAGAAAGTTAGAGATCACTGTCTGTTTGGAGTTGAAGTAATTCCTATTAATTTCTCCTCAAATGTTTGGTGGGTATATTAAAAAATAGAATTGCACACAGCCCATGGACTATTCTACTGTAATAAACTCTGGTAGTCTTGTGATGTAGGAGGCAAGTAACAGACTTCTGTGAATAAATAAATAGTGTATTGAAGTACCTGCTTAATATTTAACAATGGAGAGTATTTGCTGTCATACGCTTTGTGCACCCTGGTTTGCATGCATGCTTTCACTTGAATAAGAGATGGTCAGGACATCCAAAGCTGTTGTGTCTTTGACAAAAGCTGAAAAATTCTCAGTTTTGTTTGAATAAATGCAGTAAGATTTTATTAATTTATTTGTTTGTTTGTTTTTCATACATATGAGATATGAACAGTTGATATACATTTCCAAAATATGTTTATCAGAAAACTCCTTAAACCACAGCAGACTGTCACTCGGATATGGCCTTGTGATGGTAACTTTTTCAAATGCAGTAGCAGTTAGAGCTGTACCCCTGCAAGAAATGTGACAGCAGGGAACTCACCCATGATGGAAAAAGACTGTTTAACTGCTATTAGGTTTTGTTTTATGAGTGTGAAATGAGTAATGTTCATAGCCAGAGACTAGTGTGGAGCTTATTTATGGTACACACATGTCTGAGAGTGGTGGAGGGGGATGCCCTTTAGGAAATGGTGTTCTAGATGCATGCAGTTATCTTACTGGAAGTGAAGGCCCATATCCCATTTAGGTAGCTCTTGCCTGGCTTTCTTCTCTGTCAGATTCTCCATTAGAAACCTGCTGTGAATATGCCCAGTTATGCACAGAAATAGGGTGTTTAAAGATCTAAAGAGAAGACATCTGCAGTGCATGGATCTGGACTTCACTTTTCAAGTGAAAAGGGGAGTAGTTTTGTGTAGTAGATGTCCCAGAATACAAATAAATATTCTGGTGTATAAATCGTACAGAGGGTCTAAATGTCATAGAACTATGACAATAGTAGCTTGCTTCCTTGTAGAAGTAGAGTTCTTTCCTGCTGAGGAAAGAACTGAAAGGCCCAAAAGCTTAAGCAGATTTTTTTTTATTTTTTTCTTTTAAATGGGATTTAAAGAGTATATCTGTCCTCTCATTTCCAGAGAAGAGAAGCAGGCTGCCTGCTTCACTTCCGCTGCAATCAGGAGAAAACAGTGATCTGGAGGGAGAAATTCCCTGTTTCAGAACTAAATACCATGACCTTTTTCTGAGGTCCATTCAGTTATCCATGGGGTTATAGATCTGAAAGACAAGTTTTGTTGACTTGCAGGGTATGGCTTGTTGCTATGTGCCAAGACTTAGTTTTGCAAAGCCCTGTCTTTGGTGTTGACAGTCTCTGTTTCTCTGCATACACTTGGGGTGGTACAATGTTAGAATAAACCCTAATATAAAGTATTGCTTCATATATGGGAAGTTTGGATTTGTGAAGTAGAGATTCAGAGCTGAAGAGAAGCCTTTTAGGTAGAACAGAACTGAGCTGTGTTGTTTTGTTTCTCTGTTCATTTTGGTTACATGTATTTTATTTCAACATTTAAGTTCTCAACTGTGAGATTTTCTCGATTTTGGTAAGTCCAGAAGTAAACTGTTTTCATGGAATGAATTTGCTTCACTTTTTCCACAGCAAGAGTAATGTATTATTAACAAGGCAATAGAGAAGTCTGTTTTAAATAATTAAGCAGGTTTCAGTAATAGATGAACTAAGGGGGGAAAAAAGAGAAAGAAAAGAAATTAAATAAAGATGAGTTTATGTTGACAGGATACTGTTTTCTTTTTCTGAGCAGACCTTTTAAAACTGTTGGTTGAGCACGCAGAATACAGGCCATCTTCCCTTCATCTATGTAAGACCACAGTCTTAAAATTATGCAGAAAAAAAAAACCCTAAAAGCACCAACCCAAAATTCATCGAAAACAAAAAAAGGCAAAGAAAAGACAGCATTTTAATATCCAGAGCAGAAAGCTTTATGTTGATTCATCAGTCACACAGCAGAAAGCTTGAATTTATCCATTAGTCTATTGAAGGCACTCTCCAAAAGAGTTATGGGTTTCTAAATTACAGTGAGCAGTGGCTATATAACCTCTTGATTCTTTTCTGATTGTATTCCAGGTGAAAAACTGGTTAGATGGGTGAGTCCAAAGAGTTGTGGTCAGTGGAGTTAAATCCAGTTGGCTGCCAGTCATGAGTGGTGTCCCCCAGGGCTCAGTA
>WTSP01019110.1:0-10868 GCA_025331215.1 Actenoides lindsayi | reverse complement strand
TTGTTCCCATTTGTCTTTCTTTCACAGTCCTTCCTCATCCTAGTATGCTAGTTTTGGACCACTTTTCCACATCAGCGTCTGGCATCGTGCTGCAAAAGGAGACCCTGTGGACACAAATCTGTACAATATGCCCTTCAAAAAGCCTGGAATTATGTAAATAACAGGTGAAGAATCATTCACATGGGAGGCCGCAAGAAATCAGAAACATTTTTCATTTCTAAAGGCAATTTTCTTAAAGCCCCCTCAAAGGTAATTAAACCTGGAAGAAGGAAAAGCCAAATTTTTGTCGGTTTGTCTGCTGAGCCTTGATTTCCCCCCCCCCCTTTATTAAAAGTTAAAATAATTTTTGCTACAATGTGCAAGGTGAGGGCAGGGCCTTGTCCTGAAGAGAGCATACCACAAGAAACTACTGTACATGGCATGAGAAATTGCTGAACATAAATTAAGAGAGTGTGAAGCTGTAAAAGCTACAGATATCACCACGAGGAATGGACATATTTCACAGATGTTTGAGGAGGAGTTATGTGAGACATGGCCAAACTTCACAGTTAATTAAAGAGAGCATTGGGGACCTTATGGACAGTGGAATTTTGTAAGGCTGACAGTGCTGCTATAACTGCTTCAGAAATACCAAATTCTGGGATGGATATAGAAGAACTGGGACTGAGAGGGGAAAAATGTAGTTGGGAAAGGTACTTGGGAAAAAAAAAAAGGGCAGAGAAAGGAGGGGTTTAAAGAGAGAGAGAGGAAGCAGCAGCACAGGGAAATTGAGAGGAAGAGGAATAACAAGAACTGGTTCAAGTGCAAACAAACTGTTGGTCAGTGCAATTGTCCATCAGCCCTGCTTCTCACCACTACAATAGGATCTTCTTATTAAATTCTATTCTTGAGACTGCACATGCACCCTGTTGTGTGTGAAAGGGAGTGATTCACTAGGTATCCTCAAGCTGTACTAACCAGTGAGTTGGATGAGAGGTCTGGGTGCCAGGAACTGGAGAAAGGACACAAGACCCATATCCCTGGGAAGATCACAAAGACCATGGTGGGTGGGTGTCTTTGTCTGAACTGGGTGCCCTAGATCCCTGTGTAGTCCATTGATAGACAATTTGTGAAATCAGTGGAGCAGAGAGATGGTTATTCTGGGACCTATAACGGTATCTTGTCTAACTGCCTGACCTAGGTTGACCAAAAGTTAAAGCACATTCTTAAGAGCATTGCCCAGGTGCCTCTTAAACACAGTCTTGAGGCATCATCTACCTCTCTAGGAAGCCTGTTTTAGTGTTTGACCACCCTCTCTGTAAAGAAATGCTTCCTAATTTCCAGTCTAAACTTTTTCTGATGCAGCTTTGAACCATTACATCCTGGACCCTCAGAGAGAATCACTGTTTTGCCACCTCCTGTCCCATTCTGCATACAACATTTGCTGCAGTGGAGACATCTTCTTGTAGCAGATCCCACTTATTCCACCTAGTGCAAAGCAATGTCACGTGGACTTACCAGCTCCATTTTGAGGTGCAATCATACCACCTGGAAACACAAACTATCAGCTACATTCTGTCCTCAACTTGGTGTCCATCTAGGCGTGGCCAGAAATAGGTTTTTGGAGGATCTCCCATCAGCATCAGCTCTCCCCACTAACTACAGGCTGATGCAAGATCTGAGTATGCTGGTATGCATCCTTTTGAAAATATCCAGTTTTAGGAAATGGAGGTGGATTGCTTGTGCAATTCTTGAATCACTGTGGAATACAGTACTGCCTACACAGTTAAAAGGTTCTCGTATTTTCAAGCAGGAACTTGGCTCACTTCTACCCACGAGTTTGCATGATAATGCACATGGTAATGCAATAGTTAGTTATTTTCTCAAGGTTTCCTTTACTTAGATAAACCTCAGACAGTTAGAAGAGAATGGTTAATGAGCCAAACTAATGAGACTAGAGATCTCCAGTTTCAGTGCAGAGCTAGAGGGCTCATTAAAGAAAAAGACTTATGGAAAGAGCCAACACCAGGAAAAAAAAAAACAAAACCTAAAAAAACACCCCACCTAAAGAATGAGGAAGAGTGTTAACCCTTAAAGACCTTTTACTTTTCCATCCAAAGTTGGAAACAGGCCCACTTCCTGAAGGAGATCATTAACACAGGGGATGTCTAAGTCCACACTGGAGTATTTTTGACAAGGGCTGCTGAGTGGACAGGTTTCCCACAGAAAATAAAACAGCACTGTCTCAAAAGTTCGGATTTTCCCATGGAAAAGGAGGGTGAGGAATAGGCTGCAGGATGCTGGATGAGAATGCACCAGTTTCATGTAGACGTCCAGAGAGGACCACACATATCATACCAACTGCCAACAGAAAGGAAAAAAAAAAGGTTTTTCCTTTCTCTGTGGAATTTAAGGAGGCAAGCAGGTCATTCCTAGTCAGCTGGGCGTAATGTCTCCGTTGTTCAACCAAATATATGATGAGACATAACTCAGTTGTGCCACGTTGTTCCTGGATCTCTCCTTTGCTGCCTTGGTCACTGCAACTATTGTCACACCGAGGGATCACCACAGCATTTGCTGTCTTCACCCCTGTTGACATCAAGCCCTTTTGCTGACACACAACCTCAGCTCAACATTAACAGATTTTCATGCCATTGTGCAGCAGGCATATATATATTTCTTAAAAAAAAAGTCTACTGTGCTTTGTACTGAAGTGCCAAGGGAACAACATATTGATTTACACAAAGCCCAGTAATTCGCAGAGAAAAATAAACAGACTGAACATTTGCCTTGTGCTTACGATTGTTACACCAGTGTTTTCTTTTCTCTTCTGTGTAATAAGCCTTCTTTTGAAAAACAGAAAAAGTAAGAAAGGGGGAAAAGTGGTCCAGAGATTAACAACACACTTTGTTGTGCTGCTGTTGCATCCTTTTCTCTCATCTGCTTAAAAAAAAAATAAAAAAGGTGAAGCACAATGAAAAGGCTGGCCCTTATATAACACCTTATACCTTGGAAAATACTCCACTAGCTACGTACAAAGCCAAAATAAGCCCAATTCTTAATTCTGCCCTTACTGGAGGGGACACACATCTCACTGACGTAAGTACCAGCTGTGTAGCATTTTGTCTTGTCTCTGGGGCCCTGTAAAATTGGATCCATCTCTGGGGAGGTGGGTGGAAGCTGCCTGGATGAGCACAGCAACAAAGCCTGAGTGCTAAAGAGGATGTAAAAATGTTCAAAGGGAGGCAAAATTGTGGAAGGGAAACTGGGGCTTTGTAGAATTACTGGAACTGTGCCAGCCAGGGCTGGACACGGTGGCAAATTGCCCTGTTTCTGTTAAACGTGTTCATAATGGCCACAAATTATGAGCCTTTTTCTCCTTTATATTACTGGGGGAAAAGTAGTATTGGCCATCTCAATTGTGTTAATTGCCATGCAAGTTATTAACACCCTACCCACGTAGATCACCTCATGGTACTGTCTCGTAGAAATGGTCCTTCACCCTAATAGATGTAAAATATTGATCTGTGAGTGAAAACAACCAGCACCTGGGCACTGTCCCATGCAGTTGACTGCGTTTCCATGATGGATGGGACAAAATATTATTGATGAGGTTATTTTAAAGGACGACACATATCTACCAAGCACAAGCACACAGTTTGTGAAGCAAAGGTGATGAACCAGAAAGCAATTGAGGTGCAAGATGCCTGAAACCACCAGGTGTCTTACACGGAGGGATACTCACGCACTTTTCAAATGCTAATGATTCAAACCTCAAAAGGAGATGTACAAGTAATATTACATTATACTAGCAGTAGGGAAACTGAGGCAAAGAGCCAAATGGTTTATTTGGCACTCGAATCCTCTGTTTGGAAGGGGGAAAAAAATCAATGGATATGACTATGAATAAAATACATCTTGTTTTACATGAACTAGGGAATGTGTTTCGCAACCTTGCAAACGAGAAAAACTCCAAACCTCAATAACTAATGAGGTGATAGAGAGATCTTAGAACTTTGTCAGCTTGCTAGATCTACCTTGTCTCACTGCTTTATGCATGGTCAGCTCCTGTTAGATAACAATTTTCTTTAGAACAAACCACAAGTATTAAGCCTGCTACTTCCTTTCTTTCAGTTCTGAACTACAGTATAACTCTTACTAAAATGTTCAGACTTGAATAAATGATTTCCAGGGATAGAGAATCAAGGGGCACTATAAGTAAACTCTTCAAACTTTTTATTCTTTGGCATTTTGCTTTTATTTTTTAGACAGGCTCTGCCTTGATTTGCCTTTCAGATGTTTGTTATAACTTTATTTGTAAAACTGAGGAGGTGGTAGTAGCCTCTAGTAGTTTCTTCTCTCTCTTGATTTTGGGAGGCCAGAACTGGACACTATACTCCAGAGGTGGCCTCACTAGGGCAGAGTAGATGGCCATACTCTTCTTAATTCACCCAAAGTGCATTTCAGCCTAGTTTTAAGTGGTGTTGAGCTAGTATATAAATGAGTCACTAAAAATCAACAGGAAATTACAGCCTGGAATACAAATCATTTGTTGATTCCACAAACGTATGCCAGGGATAAGTGAGAAGTTTTGGAGAGGTGTGTGGATCCAACTGAATGATGTCAGAGAAAAATGAAGCAGATAGAGAATTTAAGGCCATCTTTTTTTTCCTTCCTTTTTTTTTTTTTTTTTTTTGTTGCACACAGCCTGGTTACAAATCATATGACATCATTCATAAGAGGTATTTTGCATGCTTTGCCCTAGAAAAATGGAGAAACCAATGGAGATAGGATACATGACAATGGTGCTACTTCCCAACCAGGCAAAAAAATCCTGTAGCTTAACATCACTTCTCCCTTGACTGACGAGACCAAGAAAGTGTCCATCTATGCGTAATTCAAGATCATCAGTGCCTCATGTCAAGACTGCTGCAACACTCTTTAACACATCAAGTTGCATATGATATAGAAAATGTGCTGTATTTGCATATGATATAGAAAATGTGCTGTATTTTCAAAGGAATAAAACCAGATAGAAAACAAGCTTCCTCCCCTCCCCCAAACATCGATGATTCTTCAGGAGTAATAGAAAATTAACCCAAAAAATAATTAGCAGGCAATTTGGGAAAAATCTACTCACTTTGCTTCCTATTTCTTTTCAAAGGAAAAAGAGTAGCAATTTTTTTCTGTGTAAATAAACTGTCATTTTGATGGGAAAAAAGTTTAGAAGAAATTTAAAAGATTACCTCTAATATTAAACACAGGTTTAATCTACTTATCACCAAAGGTGGCAATTATCCTTTTTCATCCTGGCAGAAGGGTCGAGATGGGATCAGGCCCTTGGGAGACTTAGCCACATTTTTTTGGTCTGCCTTATATTTGTTTGCTTTTGTTGCTGCACCCCACATTTTCTTGCAGCTGGCCTCAGGATCTGCTGTTCCTATTTGTCTGGAAGTAATAAGGAGAAAAAGGTCCAGTTCCCTAAAGTCTGAAGAGATCCAATGAAGTACAAACCAGTGACTGGAAGGCAGGTAGGAAGGAGAAATTTGCATGAATTCTATTTTCTTTTCCAACAGAAATGTGCCCAGGAAATGGATTCCAAAAGTGCATTTGTGGAAATGTGACTTTTTTTCTTATTGTGCTGGATTTTTGTTTTCCTTTGCAAAACTTATCAAGGCTACCTCTGAAGGCAAATGAACAAAGAATAGGGCAGAATGTTATGTGCTCTTTAAGTGTCCATTGACCTAACAACAAGGACAATATCACTTTGGCTAGACAAAGATTTCTGATCTTACAGGTTTGGGCTCCCAATACACAGCATGTTGTTTCCCTTTCTTAGAATGAATGACAATTGAACAAAAAAACCCCTCCATAGCAAAGAAGTTGGATGCAGTGTACTGTGTCCAAGGTAATAAAGCCAGATCTCGGCAAATGAACTCAACTACATTGAGAAGGATATTAATTTTAGCATGAGATGGCTGGCTTGTGGAGCACTGCAGCATTTTCACTAACTCTTTCAATGCTGCCTTAAGTATTTTTACAGTGTACTTCACCATGGCAATCTGCTATGCTTGAAAACCCCAGTCAACCAAGCAAACCACTGGAAAATGCAACAACTGAACAGGCTGAAAATCATGTTTCAACATGACTAACAAACCATCTGTAAGAAACAAGCAAATGAGTTTCCCAAGAAGCATGATCAAATAAGAAGTTACTATTTATATTGCATCAGGGTTCTAGCTAAGAATGAATAATAATCCTCAACGACTTACCAATAATAACTGAGTTATTACAGAGGAGATATGGTTCACAGCAAGACTTCAAAACTTTGGAATAACCTATCCTGGCATAATAAAGTATTTCAGGAGTCTAGTGTGGGTGTGTTTTTACTTTTCAGTATGTCATAGCATTAATTGTTCCCTTCATATTACCAGTGTCCCAAAGGAAGACTACTAACCAAAATAACCTCTTTTATCCTAAGACATCACAAGCAAAATAAAATAATTCATTTAAATGGATAAAAAGAAAAAAAACAAACAAACCAAGAACCAAAACAAACCAAAACCAAACCCAATATTGACAAAGCTTTTAAGGTTGTTGTCTTACATCAGCAATACAGTTTGGCTTGTGCCAGACAGTAACGAGACAGAGAAGATATTTACAATTTGAAAATGCCATTGACTTAAATAGCACAAGAAGAGCAGCTTCACTGTTCCTTGATCCAACGAAGAGCTAAAGGATGAATAACTTTGTCCTTTCCAGAGGGGAGTGAGACTTATAGTGGAGAACAAGTATGACCTTAGGATTCAGAAGAAACTTTTCTCTCTCTCTTCATTTAAAATCATTTTTATTTATTTATTTTAGTCTCCTCCTTAAGGTCTCTTGTTTTCCTTTATGGAGGAGTTGAAAAGGCATTTGACAAAGCATCAAGGAAAAACTGGGTGTGTAATGGGGACCTGAGATGATAAAGACTTAGAGCACTGAAGCTGAAGAAATGTATAGATGTATCAGCATGGGCTGCTTTTGTTCCACACTGGAGGCATAGGAGAAACAGCATACAGATGGGGATGGAATTTTGTGGAGATGAAAGGAATTACAGGGAACTAAAAAAAGATCCAAGATGAAGATTTAGGATAAATGGCACAAGGGACTTGGGGAAGAGTATTCAGACATTTTAAAGATGAAAGCATGAACAAAGTGGATTAGTGGAGGGGTTCACGGGGTTACGTGATGTGAGCTAGCAATGGGTCAAGAAACTTATTTTAGCAAACAAATGCCCAATTGAATGAATGGAGAGAGCAGGATTTCAAGACCTGAATTCTACCTTTTGTAAATGCACCCATTTTGATTTCACATTGAAATTACTTTTGTCATTTGTATGTTCATGTTAACCTCAAACAATCACATCCTGAAAATTTCATATATTGATATGCAGAGAAAGGACATTTGCAGTAAGCAGCAGCAGTTCTCCTTATTAAAAATTTCAAAGAGATTATGTTTGAAATGAAGGTGTCAAAGTTTCAGTATCCAATACCAGTGTCTGTGTTTGTATTTTATGTCTGAGCTTTCATTATTTATCATAGAATCAGAGAATAATAGAATTATTCTGTTTGGAACATGCCTTTCAGATCACCAAGTTCAACTGTTAACCCAGAACTGCTTGGTCACCACTAAACCATGTCCCTGAGCACCACGCCTCAATGGCTTTGAAACCCCTCCAGGGGTGGGGACTCCACAATTGCCCTGGGCAGCCTGGGCTAGGCCTTGACAACCTTTGAAGTGAAGAAGTTTTTCCTCACGTCCAACCTAAACCTACTCTGGCACAGCTTCAGGCCATTTCCTTGTCCAGTCTCTTGTTCCTTGGGAGAAGAGACTGAGCCCACCTGGCTACAACCTCCTGTCATGTAGTCCTAAAGAACAAGAAGGATCTCCCCTGAACCTCCTTTTTTCCAGGCTAAACAAGCCTCAGCTGCTCCTCACAAGACTTGTGTTCTAGACCCTACACCAGCTTTCTTGCCCTCCTCTCAACTTGCTCTAGCCCCTTGACATCGTTCTGGGAGTGAGGGTCCAAAACCAAACCCAGGATTGGAGGTGCAGCCTCATCAGCGCCAAGTACAGAAGGACTATCCTTAGTCCTGCTGGCCACACTATTTCTGATACCATCTAGGATGCTGGTGGCCTTCTTGGTCACCTGGGCACACACTGGCTCACAATCAGCCACTTGTCAACCAACACCCCCATGACCTTTTCTGCCAGGCAACTTTCCACCCACTAATCATGGCTAGATCACTAAATAGTGAACCTCTAACAGATACATTCAGTGCATCTTGGAGAGGGATTTATTCAACAAGAACTCCAACTTGGCTGCGCACATAGAGGCATCTAGTGCCATTTGATGTACAGTTGGGTATCAAGACATTTGTCTGTGATTAGCAATATCTCCTATGGGACACATAGTCCTTCTGAAGTAGGAACTGGGGGCTAAAATGACATTAATTGCTTAGGTTTAGGCAACTCTATTGGACAACACATGTTTAGGTTTAGCTGAGTTACTCTTTAAACACCACTGAGTTAACCCACCAGTGACAGTAATGAGAGTTTGGGTACTTCATGATCATGATCAATGCATCTATATCTTAATCTGCAGCATAATCCCCCCTAAAGTCTCCCTTGAGATTTCCAGCAATGGATATTCACTATTTTCTTAGATTACTTTCACTTCCAAATCTATATACCACAATTAGTAATACACAAATGGAGAACAGCTGAGAAATCACACAAGGACATATTCTGCAATTCTACTTTTACCACCTTTGTAGATATTTTATTCAAGTTACAGCATTCCCCTAGTGATGCACTGTCTGTGGTCCTGAAATGCTGGCCTGCAGCAATCATTATAACAATTTAAAATTTATTACTATTATTGTAATTTTTTTTTTTCTTATGATATAGCCTACATTGGCTGGCTGCTTCTGTCAGACTTTTTTTGTGTTGGACTATTATTTTTGGCAAGGTGGAATTATTAAACAGAACTGAGGTTTTCCCTGGCAAATGAGGGTATCAGTTTAGTTGAAAATTGTGGTAGGAGCAGATTATTAAGGTCAACAGCCCTAAGAACATAAATTGCCTGCTCCTAACAGAGGTTCTGAAAGAGATCAAGTGAACCATACAGTACAATTGCCTATTTTTCCTCTGTTAACTGTAAAGAGAGCTAAGAAATGAGACAATGGGCATCCAAAGTGATAGGAACCTCAGAATTTTTCTCCAGTTTGGAAATCTTTTTTTTTTTTTTTTTTTTTAACCTATTTCAATTGGTAAAGTGAATAAAAGGTTTATAGTGAAGTGCTAAGCTCTCCAACCCAGGGAGTATTGCCCTCTGGTTGGGCAGAGGTTGATTTATGTCATGGCAGAGCTTGCTCTGTGAACAGCTTCATACTAATTTCCACTGTTGGGAGTTAAGTCACCTACTCCCATGTTTGATAGTGTCAATCAAGGAAGATAACTGGTCTGGAACACGATAGGTTTGTGTGAGTGGTGGACCTGAGTTTAATACTAAGTGGATGTAGAGGATGCTCCTCTCAAATTGAATCCAGAGCTTGTCTGGCTAGCCACAGTTGCCTGCTGTGCTGGGGGAAGTTGTCATCTCACGAATGCTGTTGTGTAGATACATGTACTAGCATTGTGCACAAGTTTTCTCATGTAATATCAAATGTTTAAAAGATTGGTGTCTGAGGCTTAGGATGCATCAATAGACAGTGAAGACAGATAAGCATTTCATAAGTTTGGTGGCACATAACTTCTGAAACAGATGAAGTTAAGCAAACAGTCTGTCCTTAAAGATACTGGATGTCCTGTAATTACATGATGGTTTCACTTTTTAGCTTTTTCAGATCTGGATCCCAGCTGTCTTCTGGGTTAAGTGATTTCAGTGGTGGGATCTGATCTTATTGTAGGTGCAAAACTGGACCGTGATTCTTGCTGTTGTAGAAACTTGAAGCTCCATGAATGGAAAATGTCCTCTCATTCTGATTGCTGTACAGGATATACACAAAGTCTCTTTCTGTCTGAAGAAATTTTAGAAATTAAAAGTACAGAATAGTAGTAGTAAATGGAAGTTGTGTTGCATGCCACAGTGATGCAATTACTGGAAAAGCACATCAGACCTGGGTCTAAGCTGCAGTGCCCATTGTGTTGCAAGCAGCAAACTGTACTTCCACTCAGAAACACCTCTGAGTTTAAGTAAACAACATTCAACTAGGTTACTGCTGATGGGTCTCCTGTCTTCTTCCTAACTGAAAAAAAAAAATTAAAACTTAAAGGCTTGATGGTTTGCCAGAACCAACCCATGATTTCCTTGTGCATGACACCTGCTGCTCAGCTGGGTTGGAAAGAAGTGATAAAAATTGCTGAATCTTGATTAATCTCTGTTGATCAGCTATATAGATTGCTCATGATCTGGTATTTGGGATCTCAGAGAATAAAAAGCAGCTATGGTTTGAGAAAATACAATCTCCCAGCACAAATATATGACTATTTCATTTTAAGTATGCTTTAGCATTCCAACTGCCTGGTCCCATAAGCTTCAGAGAAGTTATAGCTACTTGGGATTCTATAGCAATACGCACAGACTTAATAAAACTGTCTTGGGGACTAATGAATTATTTAAAGACTGCATAAAGAAAGTGTAACCTATGCATTTAAAGTAGGAAAATCCACTTTAAAGTCATCATTCTGCCGTCTTTATCAATCTTACAAGTTTTTTCTTCATATATTGGTATTTTGTTTGTCTAAGCCCAATGAATTCAGAATGGGAAGTATTGTCATTTAATTTAGGCAAATACTTTGGTCTGCATAAATTTATATTTATAATATATGTTCTTCTTCATTCT
>WTSP01019107.1:10033-27784 GCA_025331215.1 Actenoides lindsayi | reverse complement strand
AGCAGCAAGCCGCAGCAGAGCCAACAAGCTCCCTTTGCCCTTCTTCCCCCCCCCCCCTCCCAGGGCTCATTATTCAGTTCAATATTTAAGATCAGGTTTTCAAAGGACATCATCTCCCACTTAAGCAGAGGAGGCTGAGGGGAAGATAAGGAGAAATTTATTTGCTGTGAGGATGACAGAGCCTGGTCCAGGCTGCCCAGAGAGGTTGTGGAGTCTCCTTCTCTGGAGAAGTTCCAAACCCTCCTGGACAGTGCAATCCTGGGCCCCCTGCTCTGGGTGACCCTGCTGGAGCAGGCAGGTTGGATGAGAGGATCTCCAGCAGGCCTTTCCAACCTCCACCATTCTGTGATGCTGTGATTCATTTTCAGCTTCGAAATGGAGATGCTTGATCTCCCTCCAGGCCTTAGAAACAGGCAGCCCCAAGGATGGCTGCTAAGCCACAGAAAAAGTCAGACCTCAAGCTGCATCTGAACCATTTCACATTTGTTAGCAGCAATCATAGCTTCTGCTGAAGCACAGTGATGCTGGATGGAGGCACAGTCAAGATTAACTGTCTATCTGCACTCCTGCATCACCTACCTGCAACTCACCCAGCCATTCTGCAACCCAGGGTGCAGCATGAGACAGGGAAGACTCTGCCCAGCTGCCCAGTTCATAGAATAACAGAATCTTTTGGGTTGGAAGAGACCTTGAAGATCATAGAGTCCAACTATTAACCCAGCACTGCCAGGGCACCACTAAACCACATCCCTCAGCACCACATCTCCATAGCCCTGAAACCCCCCCAGGGATGGGGACTCCACCACTGTCCTGGGCAGCCTGGACCAAGACTTGACAGCCCTTGCAGGGAAGAAATTTTTTCTTGTGTACAACCTCAGCCCCCTCTGGTACAACTTGAGGCCATTTTCTCTTGTCCTGGTGATTGTTCCCTGAGAGAAGAGACTGATGCCACCTGGCTCCAACCTTCTTTCAGGGAGTTGTACAGAGTGAGAAGGTCTCCCCTGAGCCTCCTTTTCTCCAGGTTGAACACCCCTATGTCCCTCAGCTGCTCCTCACAAGACTTGTCAATGCTCCTCGTCCCAAGCAGAGCAAACCGCAGCTGTCAGCAAGGTCCAAAACCTGCTGGGCAAGCAGAGAAAGGAGCCTGCACTGCTCCATGCTCTACCACAGGACTCATGCAAAGGTTGCCAGCTCTTCAGCCCAAGCCCTACTCGACTTCTGTGGACACAGAAGGATAAAACCTCCAAGGATGTGCTGAGCAAGGAGCCTCAACAGGCAGATAAGTGTTGGATGACTGGAGCACAAGCAGCAACAGCCCTCTGCAACGATGTCAGGAGCTACCAATAACTGCCCCAACACCCGGGGAGGAGAAGGAGCCACTGAAAAGGTGAAAGCAGACATCATTATCATCATCCGAGCCATGTTTGTTAATGTGTGTACAGAGGAACTCTATTTGTTTGTAGGTCCTTAGTAGAAGTGTGTCTAATGTTGACTTTTTGAGTCTAATATTGTTTGAATTTTCTATCATGAGCCTAAGCCACACTACCAAAGTGCTCCTTGCCTCCCGTGTTTGTACGTTCATTTAAAAACATCCTGGAGTAGCAAAGAGCCCAGCAGGTCTCCCAGCCACCCCCTGCCCAGCATCAATGGGCTCCCCACCCCAGCGCAGTGGTAGCCACCAGTGGCAGAGCCATTGCCATCCCACCCTGAATGTGAGGCCCTGCCACATTGAGGTTTAACCTGCACCCAGGTGCAGGCAGGGACCCTGCCTGTCCCCCCACTGGGTTCAGCCCAGGCCAGGGCCATGCTAGTTTCCAGAGTCAACAAATAACACACTGTTCCAGCCAATTCTTTGCTAATCTTAAAGCAAACACAAAGCTTGGGCACATCTCTTACCCTCTTTTCAGGTAAAAGTTTACCCTGCCCCCCAATATCGTTGCAGCTGGAGGAATATTCCTGCCCTCAAGCCCACCACGATGCAACCCCCCATACATGCAGCGCTTCTGTAAAATCAGCAATGGCATCCCCAAATGGAAGGAAACCTTCCAGTTGCCATGAAAAAGCTGCTGGGGTACAGGTGAGCGGGGGAACACCTTTCTCCTGGGCACCCACCACCTCGACCAACTCCCCAGAGCCAGATTTGCGTTGGAAATGTTCTGCTACCAAGAACCCACATTCAGAAAGGACGCCACAAAAAATAATACCCACTGATGGAATGACCTTTAAAAGGACATAATTAAAAAAAAAAAAAAAAAACCCTGGTTGGGTGTAATTTTTACTTCCCTCCTGGGTTTTGAGGCTGTAAAATAAAAAGGGGGGGAGTTGGGTGGGGGGGTGTGTGCGTGATAAAGCTTTTCAATGCAAGAGGCTTATTGTAGAACGATACGACTCTGGAAACTGGCAATTTCAAACAAGCAAAGAAGGGGGGGAAAAAAATAGTGATAATTTCTATAGCCCAAATTAAAACTGCTACCAGATTTGCACCATTTTTCATTGCAGGGAAAAAAATTGAACCTTATTGCAAAAGCAAAGGGAGTGAGGAACTGCCGGGGGAGGACGCAGCTAGGTACGAATGAGCACAAACATGGTTACAGGCTGTACTGGGAACTTGGGCTGGCACCTGGTGCCTGAGGGCCACTGGCCCCAGAGCCATAAATGTGCCCAGCCCAGGTGGTGCCACCATCCCCAGTGCCAGGCAAAACCCAGCATCTCCTCCTTGCCACATAAACATCTACAGGACAGGGGTAGGGCAGAAATAGGGACAGTGCCGATCCTAAACATGCAATTTGATATTCCAAAAAAAGAAAATGCAGCTTTTCATGTAAAAGTAGAAAATTTTTATGCATCCCTTCATGGTCTGTGGTCTAGGATCAGGATCATAATGGTGTTAATATGTCTCACCGGGTCGGCGATGAAGCACAGTCAATAACACATCCCATGCAAGGAAATGGAAGGAAGGGAAAAAAATCCCCAAGAGAATAGGAATATAGGAATATTTCTTTTTTTTTTTTGTGCCATGCAACAAAAGCTGCTGCCTGTAATTTACTGTTGTGAACAAGAGCCTAAAGCAGGTGCTTAGAGAGCAGCTGTCACATAAAAGCCAATATTTAAAGCCATTATGTTTACCTTACAATTATATTTACCTTGAATGTCTTCTGGGCATTATTAATTTCCTCCATTATCACCCAGTTTAACATTTTATTTTACATAACAAGGCTTTTACTCCATCCTTAATTGCTCACCACCACCCCCTCAGCAGGGAGAGCACCCAGGAAGGTGTTTTCCCAGGGGTTCCATCACTCCTGGGGCATCATGGACACATGCACGTGGGTCCTCCAGGGCACTGGTGGCCAGTCAGGTTTTGCACCAGGAACCCCTTCAAAGCTACCAACGGGAACCCAGCACCACAAACCCACCAAAAACCACAAGCGCCTGATCCCGCTCATGCCACAGTTGGGGAGGTAATAGGTAAAGTCATCTGTGCACACACAAGCATGAAATGATGCTTGAAAGATGGAAAAATACACCTCTTCCAAGACGATGCACGTCAAAACCTGGGTCCCCCGGTCCAGCCTGTAGCCACCGGCAGACCCAGGAACGGGACTTGGTGGTGGCACTTTGCAGAGGGACATTTCCCCCGTCCTTTGGGACCTCATCCAGCACTGCATTTACTCCACACCACACCATTTACAACGCTCGCCACTTAACTGCCGGGTAATCCCATTAACCTTCTAAATAAAGGCCCAGAGGGGAAGGGTGACCAGTGTCTGTCTGTTCAGTGGGATGAAGCAGCACCGAGCTCTGCAGGGATGCCTCCCCTCTTCCAGGATGGGATGGAGAGAGTGAAGAGGGGGCTCATAACCTCCCACAATGGCCAAGTTCAATCCTGCATCAGGGTTGGATTAGGGGACCTATCCCCTGGAGATGAGGCAGCGATGCCTAGCTCATGGTATGAGGAAAATCATTATCCCCATGAAAAAAACACGCCCTAACACCTTGTAGTCAGGCAGCCCCATCCAGAACCCCCACAAAGGCATGAAACGGCCGCAACACACCACAGTCTGCCACTTTCCAGCAGGACCATCCCACTGCAGCCAGCTTCACGTGGAACACCATCTCGGCTGGGAGCAGAGGCCCCACGGGACCATCCATCCACCTCTAAATGCAGGGTGTAAGTACAGTATATCTCTGTTAAATTATGGGCACTCAGATTAGCATGTCCTTGTCCTTGCTCTGATAAAGGAGCCCAGGGGCTGGGTTAAATTATAGGAGCAAATCAAGCCTTCTTTTGATTCTGACCCTATAGACACAAGAGTCCCAGAGGGTCCCAGTTTTCTTCTGCCCACTTGCCTTTATTTATTGCTAATTTCCCCTACTACAATAAACACGTCCAGGGTCATCTGATCCCCATACTGTTGGTGTTTTGTAGACGACATAAACCACGCTCGGAGCCGGCGGCATTCCTGCTCCCCGGTTGCTGCGAACCAACAGAAAGTCCTTTATGAACTGGATGGGGAGACAGAGGGTGTCAGAAGGAGCAGGGGGCTGCTGAATGGATGGCATTTCTTTCTCCCTTTTCAGAGGCCTCCCTGAATAGATTTGTTACAGGAGTGCTCGGACTGGGAACAGGGCAGGACAGAGCCAGCAGCAGTATGGAAATACCTGTCAGGAGCTTGGCTCACCTTATATCCCTGAAAAACCCCCATGTGTGTTCAGAAACAGGAGGCCCCCTGGCATCCAGCATGGTTGTATTTAGTGGGATGGAGGTGTTTGTATTTAAGTGAGTGGGAGAAATTCCCCTGGGAATGTTTTTATCGTGGCAGGTGGGGAGGTAGGGATGGGATGCCTGTGAGCTAGGGCACATCAGCACTTAGCACCCAAGTCCTGCAAAGCAATGCCCAGCAGCCAGCACAGCACCAAGCACCATCCTCCGTACCCCACCACCCCATTTAGTTCAGGGCTGGATTTGTTCCAGCTATGGAAAAAAAAATTATTCATTTTTTGCATCCTTTTCCCCTTTCATGAGCTGGGGGAGGCTGGAAAATTATTGTACAGGTCACCTCCAAAACAACCGTCTTGAGAAATAACCACCCAAGGACTCTTTCTCAAAACATTCTTCAAAACACCATCAGACTAGTTCCCCCTTCCCCAAACATCAAGTAAATCATCTTTCAACCCAAAAAAACCCCACCCCAAATGAACAGGGCTCTACTCTGAGCTCTGGGTTGCCTGTTTTCAGCTTGCCTAAATGACTTAGGAGCGTTAAGTCCCAGCGACTTTCAGAGCTCCTAGGGAAACAGCTTTACAAGATCTTGACATGCCGGGGTGGCCAGTATCCAGGGAGCATTGCCAGAACATGCTGGCACCGCTGCAGACCCCGCCAAAACATGAGACACCCTTTAAATATCTTTCCCCTCACTCACTTTTTTAGAATAAAACCTGGGTGCCCAGAAGAATCTGGTTATTTTTTGGACATTTCCTCCTGTGATAAACTTAAGGGGGTTTTGTTTGGGGATTTTCAGGGTTGCTGGTTTTGTTTGGTTGGGGGTTTTTTTAATGAAAGGCCACATAGTTTAGAGAATAATGTCTCCTGGCTTAAACACCCGGACATCTGGAAAAAAACCTGGAGATTGGGAAGGAATATAAAACCCAAATAACTTAAAACCAGCAGCCTCTTTCCAGTACAGCTTTATCTGCTCGATTTTGGTTTCCCTTTGCCTTCGAGATCAACAAACTCCCAGCTAACACATCTCTGGCCCTCGGACGTGTACCTGCAAGCAAACTGGGGCCACTCTTTGCTCTCCCCTCTGCAGCTGGGGTGCCAAGTGGGACGCAATTGCCCGGACTGCGTTGGAACCCCAGCATCACAGGCCACCCGCGAGGATGTCGGTCTGGGATCCAGGTGCCAGGGTGAGGGGCGGATTTTATGCAACCCCATCTCAAATTCGCTCAAACATTGCCCAGGAGGGTCAAAAGTTCAGACAACCCAATGCCAACACCGTCGAGTTTTGTTTCCTGCTCAGGAAAGCGGGCGAAGGAAGGAACCGGGGAGAAACAAGAAAGAGGAGAGAAATCCAATAAACGCTGGGGTGAGAAGGGAGAGGGGCAGGCGGTGAGAAAAGCAAACACAGGCTGCAACAAAAGGAGGAGAAAGGGAACAAGAACCGTGGAAAGCAAGAGGACGACAGGTTAGGAGGAGCCGAAGGGGCAGACAGGGGCTTGCGCAAGCAGCTGACAAGGGGTAGCCTGTACATGGCAACAGCCCCCTGTCATCTCTGCTGAGCTCCGGGGTGGCTGCTGTACACCTCTGTCCTCGGCCCCAGGGTGCTGGGGACTGGCCAATCCGCCTCCCTTAGTGTTTGTGGGGTTTTGTTGTTTTGGGTTTTGTTTGTTTTTTTTTAAAACCCGACAGCAGCTCTTAAGGAACCTGATGTGCAAATGGAAAGGGGCAATCTTTTGGACACAATATGCCAACCTCATTGCTTCCCACGACCGCTTCCACATCACCGAGTTCCCTTCTCCTCCTACCCACAGCCATTCAGGCTGGACATCTCCGAGGTGTGGGACACCTACTCCCTCCCTCTCCATGCCTGGGAACACTCTCCAGCATCACGCCGCATTCCCAGCACTGCTGGGGAAGGTCCATTCTTCCTCCCTGGCCCCCTGCCAGCAAAGGTGTCCCTTTCCGTGCCTCCTCCTGGCACAGGCACCAGCTGTTCCTCAGGTTTACGGGGTGGGATGGTTCAGAAGAAGAGGAGAGCGTGCCCCAGCATGTGCCTGGGTTTGAACAAGGCCGCTCGTACGTGGGCATGTGCACCTTGTAGGTGGAACAAAGGCTTTTACGGCTCTCGCATCGCACCCGGCAGAGCCCAGCCTGTGGCCTTCCCCGCGCGCTCCGGCGACCTTGGATCTTTATTGTTTCTGAGAATGGACCCTTTATAGGCTCCAGATGGAAAGTGTAAAATTAATAACCCCTGGTTGGCAAATGCCCATATGTTTTCCACCTTCTCCCGAGATACAAGTTGTTTACAGCAGCATTTATTTAATGCAAATTAACATATAAATGAAGATACATGGCTCTTCCTAGAGACTTGCAGGAACTGCTTTGCGCTGCGCTGTTATAGCCCATCATTTGCAATGATGTAACCGAGGGGAGGGGGCTGGAACATAAATCAAAACATTTTGCAGGGCCGAGTCCCTGCGCTGCAACCCCTAAAACCCCCCTGCCCAAACCCCTCCCAAGGCAGCACCTGGGAGGGTGCACCAGGACCACACCACAGGGAAACAAGTGAAAGATAGGATTTTTGAGCTTATTACTAAATTTTCTTCCATTCTCAAGAGACCACAACAACATGTTCACCAAAACTTAACTCCTGGCCTAAACCTGAAGGAAAAGACAGTTTTGTTGTCTGATTTTCAGAAAAAAACCAAAAACAAAACAACAACAAAAAATTTAAAAAAAACACAAACAAAAACCCAAAAACGAACAAACAAGCAAAAAAAAAGAAACCAGAAAAAAAAAACCCAATAAAAAAACCCAACCAACCACCGAAAGCAACATCTCCAAATCTGTATGAAAGGTTTCCTTTGAAATAATCTTAGGTTTGGTTTTTTTTAGTTCTTTCCAGCCAGGAGGAATTTCACGAGCCTCCTTCAAGGGCCCTTTTCTTAAACAATATATTTGAAGCCAAGCTGGGAGGTGCTAATTGCTTTTTATCTAAATGGGCTGTTTCTCCTCATGCCACCGGTGCTGTTGATGGTGGAAGGAATACAATACATTATCAAGGAGCCAGATACATGTGTACAAAGGGTATTTACTCCTAGGAGGCTAAAGATACGACACAAAGAAAACCAGCCTTGCAAAGGTGCCCTGTTAACTAGTGATGGATGAACCACCAAAAGAAGAAAGGTCTGAAAGTGGTGAGCAGATAAGACTTTCCAAGGCCTTATCTGAGCCTATGGGTACCTCCTGGAGGTGCAACCACCAGGACTTGCTGGCAGAGCAGAGTGTTTGAGGTCTCAGCCCAGAGCAAAAGGCTTAGGGCACCTTGGACCACCTGGGAATGGGGTGGCATCAAGTCCACCTGCACTTCCTGGGCTGCCATGCAAACCCAAGTGCCCAAGTGGGTCTGTGACCTCTTCAGGGCAGTGATGAACATGGTTGTGGCAAGTCATCTGGGTGCTTTGGGATATTTGGGTCCTCTGCTGCCTGCCTGTGATAACCTCCTCTTAAACCAGAGAGCAAAGGCCTTGGAGAAAGGCCTGGAGACCTTGGAGAAATGCCTACTGACCAGCCTGAATGCTGGGAGCAGAGAGGCAGAGTGGGCTAAATCTGGCACAGCAAGTTCTTAATAAAAAAAAAATAAAACAAATAAAAAAAAAACCAAACCCCAAACCCCACAGTGACATCCCATTTGTTCACCAATGACCTGAGTTAAACCAGTGCAAGCTTCTTAATTCAGAGCCAGCCCAAGCCTTTAAAAACTGTTGACTTTCCAGAAAAGCAGGAAGTGGGTAAACACAGCAATTGGCCACTCTTTCTACTGCCCACATGTCACCATAAGGCTTGGGGGGTGGGGGGGGAGAAAAAATTCTATTAGGCTTTTATTTAACATGAATTTGAATGTATTCCAGGTCACTGATCACATAAGCAATCGTGATACAAGTAATAAAGAAGTTCCTACCATACCTTTATTTGCTTTCTACCTGTAATAAATCTTTATCACACACTGTACTGATTGCAACAGTATCACTTCCTTTCCTCCCCCCCCAACCCAATCCTTTATTTTTCTTATAGAGGAGCAAAAAAAATAACTTGATACACCTGGAAAGCACACCCCAAAGCCTCTGCTTTGCTGTGCTGCCGAATCGCTTAGGCTGGGAGGGGACACTGGGTCACAGTTCTTTCCCAAAAGGCTGCAGACAGGGTGGGTAGGGATGTTGCAGCACCCCAGGGTGGCTTTCTCCAGGTCCTTCAGCTGGACTGTGAAACCCTGCACTGGTTGCGGAGCTCAGGGTATCTCCTTGCAGCTCCCTGTGCAAGTTGTGCCCATCCACATCCGCCTCTGAACCTCCTCCAGTTTCTCCATGTTTTCTCTGGGGTGCAGAGCATCCTGAATTCACAGCATCATTCCCTGCCCCTCAACTCCACAGCTCCTGGGTCTCACCCTGCAAGAAGTGGTGGGTGCTTCAGGAGCTACAGCAAGCTTCTGCAGGCACCAACACACACAGACAAGTCCTCTTGCACATGTTGGGAAGCGACAACCAGCCACATGCTACCCCAGCCCTGCCTGTGCTGGAGATGAAGCTCAGCTTTGCTGGAGGGTGGTTTGCATCTGCTCTCTGTGCCCTCCTGAGCCACTCATCCCAAATGAGGTGGATAGAGATGGGTTCAGACCCAGAAAGCTCCCAGGAATGTCTCCACAGACTCCTGCTGAGCTCAAGCCCTCTTAGTGCCCACAAGCATATAAACTACGATATGACAAAACCAAGAAGATCCCACTCCAAGGGTCTATAGCCACAGGGAACCCAAGAAGAAAGTGGTGATGTTTAAAACTACATCAGAATCCATTCTACAAGAAGGAAAACCTGGATCTGCTTCATCTTTGCAAGATGCTGGGAAATATTAACCTGCAGATTTTCTTAGGAAGCAATGACTAAAACAGTTGGGGTTTGTTTTAGTTTTGCAAGTGATGGCCCTATGTTAGAGCAGCCCAGTGCACCCCAGACCCCAGTTTTTTCCCTTCCTGTAAATCAAAAGCAGTGGATCACATTTTGGATAAAAGGAAGCATTTGGCTGTTTTCCCCCCACCGTGACACTGCTTGTAAAACTAGTTTCTGTGAATTCTAGCATCAGTGCAGAAATCCACTGTAATTCCTAAAGATATTAGCCATTGCACACACTAAGCAAGCATCCACAGTCTTGTGAGAAACACCAAAGCTTCAGGAACATTCAGAACTATGCTAAAAATTCAAAAGTCAGAAGTTATTACAAACCACCCCTGTAGATTCCTTTAATTTTTTTCTGGAAAAGAGAAAATCAACACCAACAGATTTGTTTTGAGAAAAGAATTGCTCTTAAGCTTCCCCTTCAACAAGCCCAAGCTCAACTTACAGGTGGGGAAGGTTCACAGGAGGAAGCTGTTGGCAGAAGACCCCCAACACGGATGGCATCAGGCTGTGGTCTCCCACAAATCCCCACTGTCCAGAGGTAGAACACACCCCCAGCACTCCCCAATTTTGGTAGACTCTGAGATCTGGGGTGTCTCGAAGGGGTCAACACTTGTGCACGCACTTTCCCCATATGTGTCACCATTTCTAACCCCTTCAAGCAGCTTACCACTCTTACCAGCATCCCATTTTCCAGCTCTCATTCTCCCTTGGCCACTGTTGCTTAATCTGTTTCATTCGTATGATCTGCATCCAAATCTCCACAATTTTGTCCTTCCGTTCTCGAGCACACGATGCTAGTTTCTGCTAATGCAAGGGCATCAATCGCCTTCATCTTTCCCTATTTAATGATATTTATCCACCATCGCATGGGAGAGGAGTTGGCTGCAGCTCAATTTGGCAAAATAGATTGGTACCAGTTCAAGCATAATCTCGCTAAATACACAGATTTTAATTTCCCCCCTAAGTGAACTATGCTGCAGCTGCAATCGTTGTCCTTGGGACAAAATCTGGACACTGGTTTCCAGCTCCTACAGTTTTCACCGCTTGTAGAAATGCACTAACTGAACCACCTCCTTACTAGGTGCCATTGGGCATCTGACCTCCAACGCTATGGCAAGGGCAGGACACACAGTTGCTCTGCTGGAACCTCCTGCTGATGCCACCCAGTAACTGAACAACAGCAACTTTTTGCTTAGACAACTAATTCGCTTTATGCTGAAAACACTTGATTTGAGGCTGTGGATGCTACTGCCACCAAGTTACCCCACTCTTACCACGGGCTGCAGCTGGCCTCATGGTCTCCCTTTAACAGTTGGGTTTGACCACCTTAAAGGTGTCTTCCAACCAAAAAGATTCCATGGACACTCACCAGGACTCAGCTGGCACATGGGATCTTGTCAAGCTCACAGCAGCAGCAAGGAGTCCACACAAACCCTAGAAATCCTCTTGGACCTTGCAGATTTGAATTCTCCTCCCTTTGAGGAAACCATACCATTTTTGAGGGGGTCAGCCTTCCCCAGAGATAATTGAGGCGGCACAACCTTGGCATCACACAGCCAACCCCTTATCACCCCGTTGCCTTTGTCAGCCAAACCCTTGGGGGTCCAAGGTAGCCCGGGACAGTGTGAATTATTACAACCCCTCTCCCACCGTTAGCTAGGATCCATCAGGATTTTCCAGCCCCTGAAAGGCTGCAAATCCCTCCCTTGGAAGGGCAAGATGCTTTCCTCCTCCTCGGGCCTGGAGAGGAGGCAGCTCTTCAACTCAATAGCACAGCATGGGTGCGATTTCACCCCCGTTGTTGTTAATTGCTCGAAGATCAGGCAGGCTGATAGAGTGATTATTCACAGACATTTATACCATCCCAGGCCCGCTTTTTTTATAACTTTATTTCATTTTCTGCTGTTTACTCAAAGTACCTTTATCACCGCACGCTGATAGTCTGTTCTTTATTGCCCCAGTGTGATTGCAAGGAGTCTAAGCATAGCGCAATAACACACATATATAAATATTTGAACAGGGAAAGAAAGTCTGTCTGATTCGTGTTATGGAAGGAATAAATTAAAACAAATAATACCACTAGAGGGACCTTCACTCTGAACGGCAGCCCCGGGGAGGTCACACATACAGGCTGAGGTGTAAGTCCCAGCAAGCGATGGCAAACCCTCCCCCGGATCCCTTCCCTTCTCCCGCCTCCCAGCTACGCGATGCTCCGGGCTTGTTAGAAACCTCAACTGCAGCACCCGGCACATGTTTGCAGGACTTTGTGTTTGCTGAGGATCACAAAAAAATAATTCCACTTGAGCACAAGAAACGCGTTTTGTTTTTTGCAGTTAAAGACCCGAGTCGTTTTAATTAGTTGACTCGGGTCTTTTGCATTCGGTCCCCCCACAGCACTGCAGGTTCAAAGAGGAGTCTTTCTAAGCGTTTTCTCCCCTTTTCTTTTCTGCCTCTCTCTTTTAACGCTGCGTGTGAATAGTTGAAGACAGGAGCGAAAGACGCTGGACTTAGAAAGTAAAATCTCCAGGAAGGAAAAAATGGAGGCAAACACAGGAGCTAATTTAGGCAGGCATAGCTGGTGGTGTTTGTGGTTGTCCCTGACAGCGCTGCTGACTCGAAAGCACCTGTGTTTGCTCACTAGCTTTCCCCAATCTGCTAGAAAATGGCCTGAGCATGTCACATGGCAGCGAGATAGTCCGAGCACCATGGGAATAAAAAAGCCTGAGCTTTTAGTGGAGTTAATCATTAATGCGCCTTTTCTTTGTCCCATTCAGGAGTGCTGACAAGCGCTTTGATATTTCATATTTGCCATCAGGTCAGCGGCAGCCATACCCAGGTACTAATGAGCAGCTTGGCTCACGCCTCCCCGTCTCCCTGCCCGCCTGCAGACTTCCCTTCGCCTGCCCTCTGCTCCCCGTGCGTACACCGAGGTGTTTGTACGTACACCCCACGCTCCTATATATACTGCTCTTATCCCAGCTGGGTCAGGCTCCCAGCGGCTCCAAGCCCACGCGGAAGAGCTCCTTTGGTTCTACACCACCTTCCTCTGCCCCAACCTCGGGGTCTCTCGTCCTTCGGGATAAAATCCAGGACATTTGAGATGTCAGGTGGCTCATACGCTCCATATCGGTCATCTGAATACGGTGCTTTGTATTTCTTAGCAGCTGTCAATTGGTGGTGGGGGGGGGTGAGGGTGTGCACTTTGGGGGCCGAACAAATAATCCCCAGCGAATAATGTACGGCCAGGGAGGAATGCAGACTGCCTAGCTCTGCTCCTCTCCTCCCCCCCCCCCACCAAGTGTCACTGAGGGCCTTGATTATTTTCTGCATTGCATTTCTTTTTCCAGCACCTGATTCTTCCAGGTGTTGGGAGTTTTAGGACCTCACCTCTCAAAGATGTGTTTTAAGAGGGAAGGAAATGACATCCCTTCCCAGTCGCACCTGTAAAGGCACCAGTGGCTGGTTCTCATTTCTCTGACTTTGCAATTAAAATGAGTTTGTGCCACTTTGGAATAGAAAACCTCATTCCACAGCATAAAGGACAGAGAGGTCCTCAGGTGCCCATAAAGCTGCTGGGGGAAGGTGATTTGTGCCAGCATCAACGAGAATCACAGTCAAACTTGAAGGTGCTTGAACTTTTCCCTTGACACCGTCAAATCCTGACAGCATGCTTTGCTCACCCACCCTGAGTGCAGAGCCTGCCAAAACCACACTGGGATGGAAGGAAGACCATGCTGAGGGTCTTCTCCATGCTTTATCCCTGTGTTTATAACACCTAGATATGGAAATCCAGGTGAACCCTGCCAGCTGGTAAGCTTTCACCCCAAGGTGTTACTGATTCTGTAGCTGACGGGCACTGATACATGATACCTACATCCCTTAGAAGGCTGCCTATGAAGCATGGATGCATGGTTGGAATGGATGGAGCATGTGGGGAAAATATGGAGGGTTCCTCCTTGTGCTCCATGGATTTCTATGCCGTTCCCCCTAGGATGCCCATAGCTGAACTGTTGAAAAGGGAACCAGGTCTTGCAGACCATCCTTCTAGAAAGAGGAGACGCAGGAGCTGCGAGGCAGCTGAGAAGTTTCTATTCAAGCAGCTTTTGGCCCACAGAGCCCTGCCACCATGTTTCTTATGAACTTGGCACACCCCAAAGCTGCCAGAGGAATGTGGGGCTGGGCCACAAGCTCCTTGTGCAAGTTTGTTGGTTGGTTTTTTTTCAGATCAAAGAGGAAACTCCCTTAAATGTCACAGATTTGTAAAGGCTAACTAATGGTGACTCACAGAGATAAAGTTCTCAAGGACATTGAAGGAGCCTAGAAGCCTTGGTACCATAGGCTTTTTGTGGAAATGAGCCATGCCTGGAGAAGTTACTAAGGTCACCAGTATTCAGAGAGCACCCCACCACTGGCTTAGGTCTCTATTAAGTTTATGAACACTATTAATTTTGCAGGTGATGTAGGTGTTGGATACACCACTGGTCTCAGAGCAGGGCTTGTGGTCTCAGGTGAAGGGAGAGAGCTTGGAAGAACATAAGCATCACCCAGTCTGATGAGATCAAAGGAAGAAGTGATCCATATCTGGCCAATAATAGATGTCTAGAGAAGATTAGAACAAGATACACACAGTGATATTCCTCCTGGGTGCTCGTCCTCACACCCAGAAACCCCAATGGCTGAGAAAGGGGAGAAATTTTGTATACCATAATTACTGTAAGCATCATTAACCCTTTCCTAAGCATACGTACCTATAGCATCCTGCACAAGTACTTCAGACTGAAGTACCCCCTGCACGAAGGCCTACATGCTACAGTTCACATCAACCACAATCGAAATACATCCTGAATTCAGAGCAAGTCCGGGGCAGCACCAACTGTCTGCAGACACGTTTCCCAAAAAAAACCCAGGTAAACATCACAGCTCCAAGGCCACCGAGAACTTTGACCTCCACCTTGCCTTATGGAACACCTGAGTGGGTACAGCTGTTTTGCAACAAGGGTCTAACAGAGCAGGTATAACAAAGAATGCCACTTCAAACACTCCTGAGGAGACGAGAGCCAGCTCAGGTCCCTTGGAGACAATAAAACCACCCATGAGGCCACATCTCAGAGTGCTCTCCTGTCCTTGAGAAATGCCTGCACGCTCACGTCACAAGCCAAGGCCTTGCTGGCAAAAGCGATAAAGTTTAACACACTCGAAGTTCCTGCACCCTCAGCTTGTGCAGAGCTAGATCAGGATTGGTCCCTTTAGATACTTGTGGTTATTTCCTCCTTTACTTTTCACTTAAACAGACAAACAAATGAGAAGGTTTTAAAGTCAGGCCATGGGAAGGACCCAGGCATGTGAAGGAGAGCTCTGCCACTGAGGACAAAACCAGAACCCCAGTGCTTGCTGCTCCTTGCAGTCACAGCTCCTCACCTTAGACCCACCTCACAGGTACCTGCTCCTGCTGCTGCTTCCCAGGTGGGTGAGGATGTCTGGGCCCACTTTATAGGGTGGGGTTTTCCAGGATTGGCCAAGATGGGGGTGGGAAGTGCTGGACCACTCCCTTCTGCAAAAATCCCAGCACCATGGATGTGGAAAGAGGCTTCTGGAGCTCTGTGTCTACAGCCTGTGAGTCCCCACATCCTCCTGCCCAAAGCTGGCAGTGGTGCTCAATTTGAAGCTCTTGCTTTGTCCAGTTATTCAGGTGGCCCAGCTTGCTTTGTTCTGAACTAAAGTTTTCAGAGCAAGAGGTAAGATCTCCAGGGCTTTCTGCAAGCTTTAGCTCAGATCTGGCTCCATCTGCCAGCTGAGGATGCAGAGCTGGGCTGGAACAAGGCGCCAATGTGCGTTACAGGCAGGGACCCGGGCTCTCTGTCAAGCTGCTGAGAAATGTTGAGAAATGAGCTGGCTGTGGTGTAGGATCAGCCCCCTGAGGAGAAAATCCAGGGTGCTAAATGGCTGTTTAATCTGGTGGGGAGAAGATAAATGGGAGCCAGTCAGCAGGACCTGCTCCCAGGCATACCCGCAATGGAAGCAGAGCAGAGCCTTCCAGTAGCAAGGGTGATTAATGAGCACAGCAGCCTAATTACGGTCCTCTCTGGCCACCAAGCTCTAATCTAAGAGGCATTCTTAGCAAACTCCTGAGGCTGCGATTGGACTTCTAGGGTAAATCACTTCCATTTTAACACAGCTGTAGGAAACTGATCTCCCAGTGAGCAACCAAAGCTCATTGATAATTGCCTGTTTCAATATTTTGCCTTCCCCGTTGCTGCAGCTGATTTGCCGCGTGCATCCTATGCCGAGGCAAAACCAGCCAAAAAGGAAGCTTTCCTGGAAAAATAACAAAGGTACTTTCAGCCGCAGAAATCCCCATCTCGAATCCAAACAGGGAAGCCTCTGTCCCCTGCCAGCGTAGGCAGGGTTTCCGCCTGCCTGCTGTTTGACATACCTCAGGCAGGGGAAGGGGCCACTTCTCCTGCCGCGGGCTGGAAACCCTCATCCTTCTAGGTGCTCTTTCCAAACTCGAGTCCCAGCAGCTCCTCGTGAGGGCAGATAATATCTGAAAGCAATGTGAACACCCGGGCAGAAGGCCCAGCTGTGGCAGTGTGTGGCGTGGAAAAGCCGCGTCACTTCAACGAGCTGCTTCTTTTTGACCAGAGGAATGAAAAGTCCAGGTTCTTGAAGACAGGGACTCAGTTGCAGCGAATGCCATAGTTGTTTGATGCCAGTTTTGGGCATGCAAAGGGGAGGGATGCAATGATGTTGGGCTCACCCCCCCCACCCCGTGCATTTAACACTGCTTCCAACCTTTCAGCATGCGAAGGAGAGGGGAAGGATGGGGATGGATGGACCAGGATGTGCTTTAGTGTGATGCTTCTGGGAGGAAGAATTGTCAAAACACCTCACTTTCACTTAAAACCAGCAGAGCTTATTACACGTAAACCATCCTTGAGATGTGTGTTTATCTTCAGAGAACTTCAGAAAATGGATTCTTGCTTTCTCCATTCAGGTTGCTCTGGAGATTCTTAAACAATCATTATCAAACTGTCTCAACAGTCATCAACAACACCACTTTAATGTTTTTTATCATGTTCTAACTAAACTGAAGGCTATTATCAGACCAATAGGTGTAGAAAATTGGTATTAAAGCAGAAAAAAATGTCCATCTAAGTCATTGGTTCAAATCTAGCCCATGTTGTCATTAACCAGAAACCATGCAACCCATCAGCTCCATGGTGGATAGGGAAGGGACGTGTCCACAGCATCCTCAGGATCAGTCCCTGAGCGCTAGAATGATGCTGAGCCAACAAACGAATCTGAACCCTGCCTAGCATTGTTAGTGACCTTCTTGGTGACCCGGAGCCACTCAGTTAACCTCTCATGATAATGAGATAATGAGAGCCTCCAATGAGTAAATATGCAATTACAGGGACTGCTTCCAGAGGGCAGGGGTGGCCGGGCAGCGGCCGCTGCAGCCCCTCACCCACCCAGGTAGTCCCGGGCACCTTCCAGCTCAATTAATGGGGAAGAAAAGCATCTTTGCCCCCACAGCGAGACGGAGCCACGTGCTCAGATGAGGGCCCATCAAGTACATCTGAGCAGGTCAGCAGGCCAGGCATGTTTGCTTGCACATCTTCTATTATTAATAAGGAGCTGGACGTTTCCCACAGTGCTCGTCGCAGCCAAGAGAGAGGAGAGAGCGAGTGGCATGTTTGTCTGCAGGGACACCCCCTGGTTTTGCTCCAATAAAGGCTTTAAGCTCATTTCTGCACAGGGAGGGGATGTACCTGACATCACTGAGATCAGGGGGCTTTGGTAACAAGGGGAGTCATGCAGTCAGAGCTGCCCCCTCCATCCTGCAGCACCCTGAGCTGATTCCCACCTGCCTGCTAGGGTCTCCAGATCTCATCTGTCCCCTCACCTTAGAAACATAGAATCAGAACTGTTTTGGTCGGAAGACACCTTGAAGATCATCGAGTCCAACCATCAACCCAGCACTGCCAGGTCACCACTAAATCATGTCCCTCAGCACCACATCTCCACAGCTTTGAAACCCCTCCAGGGATGGGGACTCCACCGCTGCCCTGGGCAGCC
>WTSP01019103.1:95694-120463 GCA_025331215.1 Actenoides lindsayi | reverse complement strand
AGCGCTGCGGGCAGGCAGGGCTGCGGGCGCAGGTGTAGGCACGGCCGCGCCGGCTGAGACCGCCGTCCCGCTCAGCCCGCTTCCGCTCCCGCCGCTGCCTCTCCCGCCGCTGCCGCCGGCAGCCCCCGCCCGCCGCCAAGCTGGCGGAACGCCGCAAGCCCGAGCCCCGCAGGTGAGCCGCGGGGTGAGGTAGGGGGGGGTGCTCGGCGGGGCCCCGGAGCACCTGCCCGCACGGTGCCCGCACGGTGCCCGCCGGTCCCGGGGGACGGAGCCGCCGCTCGCTGAGCGGCCGGCCGGGGGGGGTTCGGGTCGAGCGACGGGGAGCGGCAGAAGGACCCGCAGCTCCCACATCCCAGCGGGTTCTTCCCTGCGGAGTTTGTGTCCGTAGGTGCCCTTCTCCGGAGCTCAGTAGTTGGTGGGAACTTGAAAAACGCTTCACGGTCTGAGAAAACTTTTTTTTTTTACGGTTTCAGTTTGTCCTCGGTAAGTTGTCAGCAGCAGCCGGTCCAAGGAAATCGGCTTTGCTCCCCGGTTTTTCGTGTTCCACCTGGTACGCGGCCGTAGGGGGATATTCTCTTAGCTGAGACGAGCTCCTCGCCGCCTGTTTTCCCTGTTAGGAGCTTCCTGCCAAGCGCTGCAGCCCAGCGCCGCTCTGCTTGAGAGCGAGCATGGAAATGAGAACTTAATCATCCTTTTGGTCACGTACCTTTTTTTCTTTTGGCTGGTTGGTTTTTTTCCCCCCCCCGTACAACAACATTAATTATTAATGGATTTTCCCTTCGTTAGGAGCGCATCCTTTTAGCGCCCGCATTCAGTGCGCTTGGATGTGCTTCCTGGTATTGCACAGTGTGGGAAGAGGTGCTGGGCTCTGCGCGCCGAGGAAGGAGAGCGTGGCTCTGTGCCTGCCCCAGCAGCTCTAATTAATCCTTACGCCGGGAACACGCCTGCTGCTTAGCTCGGGCGATAATCAAAAGGAAATTGTTTGTACGTTAAGAGCGAGATACAGGAACACCCCACCCTCCCCAACTAAAAAAAACCACCCCCAAACTCAGGACTCCCAAACCCCGGCCACTGTTTTGTGGCTGACTTAATTTTCTCCTAATACGCAGAACGACTAACTGGGGTCGTTTGCATCTGTGTGCGCGCGCGTGCTCGTTCCCGTGCTGGCACACGTCTGCGGGCCGCTTTGTCACCCTCCGCGCCCTTCCCTCTCTCTCCTGCCTTCGGGTGCCGGAGCGAGCGCCGCAAGAGCTCTCCCGGTGAGTTCTGCCGTGTTGGCAGTGGTGGGGTTCCCTTCTGCCAGGCTTGCTTTCCGCCCGTGGTTTGCGGGCTCGGTGACTTGGCCTGCCTGCGAGTGTCGGTGTGATCCCAAGAGCGCTCGTTAGCACAGGCTGCAGCGACGCCGCTTCTCTCATCCCCTCCCCACCGTCAGATGCAAACGGGAATAAACCCAGACCTTGAACTTTCCGAAAGAAAACTACCCCGGGAAGGACTCGCTTGTAACTTATCCCGCCGAGCGTGAATTTCCCGGGTGGAGAAGCAGTGGCTGGACCCGAGGGAAGAGGCTTCTCTGAGCCGCATTCCCAAGATCTCCAGGGGCTGGCAACGGCAGAGGAATGAGCAATAGCCCGGGAGGAACCGCAGCCTGGTGTGTTGCTGCTGTCCAGAGTGGGAAGCGGGGAGAGAAAGAACTATGAATTGGCATTTTTTTCCCCCTTTTTTTTTCAGCTGGGGGAGGAGGGATGAAGTTTTCATTGGTGTGCACAGGCTGTTCCTAGAGAGTTAACACCCCTACACAGCCCTGCAGCTCCCAGCAAGGTCCGGCAGGTTTGTCTGCAGCTCAGAACTGTGCAGTTTTTTTTCCCTTTAAACTTCCATGTTCCCATTCTCAATCTTGAAACTCCTCTCCAGCCAGGAAACACCCTTACGTGCCGGTGTTGTATCGTGGAACTGCTCACGGCGGGTTATTAACAGGAGTTCTGCAGAGCAGCTTTCAAAAGATGCTTGCATGGTCCTCCTGCTTCGGTGTAGGGCAAGTGCTTCGGTCCCTGACGTCCTGCCTCGGTGAGAAGAGGCTGAATTTGTGCGCAAAATGCACTTCGACAAAAAACATCCCCGCGAGAAGGGAGGATCTGCAGCTCCTCTCGCGTCCTCGTCTTCCTGCTTATTCTCGCTTGCGTGCACAAGTGTTGTTCTCCCAGCAGCGGTGCAGAAGCCGTTTGTGCTGCTGGCTGAGGGATTCGCAACGGCGCTGCCGCCTCCAAGTCCCGTGGCAGAGAACAAGCTGGAAGGCGTGCGGGGCAGGGGTGTGAATGGAAATAGAAGTGCGAGAGAGGAAAGAGAAAACCGACGTTTGCTTTTCTGCCAGGAGGGCTGCAAACCGCTCTTTGTGGGTAGCAGCTCCTGGATGCTGTCGGAGAAGCAGCTGCAAAGGGAAGGCGTTGCCTTGGTCGGGCAAGGACACGCCGGGTGCAGTAGCTGCTTGGGGAAGGTGGATGCGTGAGAAGGCTGCTTCCTGGGGGTGCCGAGAGCGGGGCTGCTGAGCGCGTACGTGCCAGCCTGCTAGCGTGCCTTTGCTGCTCTCCCGGGGCTCAGCTTCTTTCATTTTTTAATTCTTTTATCGCGTTACTGCCTTGTCCTGCGCGTCCCTGTCAAAACCAGCGTAGCTTTTGCCGCTTTGCGCTCTTAATTCCTTCTTACGGGTCGGGAGCAGCGGAGGACTCGAGACCGGGTTTGGAGCCGCGTCGTTGCGAGCGGCGTCGGCAGCGTCGCGGCTCCGGTGCGGTGCCGTCGGGCTGGTTCCTCTGCGGCGTGCAGAAAAATGATTCCGTTGCCTCCGTCAGATAGCATCCTTGTCACGCTCCGGTCACCTGCCTTTCACGTATCCTCTGAGATGCAGAAGTGGAACTCTTGCTTTGAGCCAATTAAAAGCTTTCTGTTAACTGCTCTCAGGTTTACTCGCTCAAAGTCAATTAGCTGCTTCTGGCTTCACGTCCATTTAGGAGGCTCAAAAGGGAGCGCTCTTGAAAATGCAGGACTAGCCGGTTACGGTTCACGTTGATAAAGGAGCGTGTTTCTGTGTCATTGTGCTGCTGGAAGGAAAGCTTGCCTTGTGTGCAGCCTCTACACAGCAGAACCGTAACGGGGAGGCAAAGACCTTTCTCTTCATTACTTTTCGCCGCGCGGCGTGGAATGAAAGCACAGCACCGAAATTAGTGAAGTTGTGGTGAAGTCCTACAGCCATTGGACGCGGTGCTTCTGCCCCCCTGCCCTTGAACTCTGAGTGGCCGTAGCGTCTTGGTTCTGCCGGGATCGCTCAGGCTTGCCTGCGGTTTGTGGCAGCAGTGCTTTTTACTGCTCTTGGACGGTGCCGAAGACAATCACGGCACCCGTAATGGGGCGATAAAACAGCGTGGGGCCTGAGTAAAAAGAGCTTTAAAAACCCCTTGGGTCGGTCTGTTCCGCGGCCTGCTGGAGCGCTTGCTCTCGGCTGAACCTCTGCCCTCGACTCTCTACCCCTCGACGGCCCAGTGTCCAGCAGTGCCTTCAAGAGGTGGCCGTAGGCTTTCGGGTCGACGCTTGCCTCTGATGAAATAACAGCATTTAGTGCAGGACCGTGTGCTGGCCTGCCGGGGTCTGGGAGGACACAAGCGGTCCCTCTGCTACCGTATGTCCTCTTGGTTCTCAATTCCCTGCTGAGATTAACCGAAGGGATCGAAACATCCTTGAATTCCTGGCCTGCAATTACTAGTTTTTTCACATTTTCATCATCTTCCAAATCACTGCGTTTCAAATCCTAACTTCATTATATGACTACATTTAGAGGGGAACAGGGTTATGTTTCTGTTTTGCTTCTAAATAATGCATGCTCGCTAAATGCTCCCTATTAAATCTGACTCGGAATAAGCCTTGATTGTCCCTTTGCGAGTACCGATCGCGTGTCTCGAAGGGAGTTGTGAAAAATGGAACTCGCTGGTGGTGGGAGTTGTTGGGAAGACTTCAGACTGCAGAGTACTAAAATCACTCGGTTCCATTATTAATGATAATGGTAAAAACTGCTTCGTCTCAGCCTGATGTAGCCCTAACAAATGAAAACGGTTAAAAATACTCTGAAAGAGAAAATGTTGGCTTGATGAATTAGCTGAGTTTCCTCGCCTTGCGAGGGCATAATTCCTGCAAGGTGCTGTCCGCAGTGAATATTTAGCTTGGGTTTCAGAGAAGAACTTGGATCCAGCCCGAGACTGTGAAACAAACTGCATCGCATTGTAAACTGGAGCAGGCTCGGCTGCGTTACTCCTTTTTTGACATATTCCAAGGACTGGTTATTGTTTGCCTTCCACTAGCTACAGATTTCTTTGCTACAGGTTTTTTTTTCGTGGGTGGTTTTGAACATTTGTTTTTCGATCACTTGGAGAATTCCTACCGTGAAATCTGGAGCTTGGATGTTTCCATGACCTGCCTGGCTACGGACACCAATAACTGTGCATGGAAAGCTGTGCTCAGAGCTAGGGGGGTCGTGGTGGGAATGGTACCTCCTTTTTTAACCCGTGAAAGGTGACTGCTGGTAATCCGTGCAGTTAATCAACGGGGCTAAAATTTTGTGTGATTGTTCCCCGGGTGGAGATTTCATTTTAATTCCTTTTACAAGTTATCACAACGGGTCGGTTTCGTACGAGAAGTGCTTAGTGGGTTTGCGGCTGCAACAGATTTTGGGCTTTCTTCACTTAAAATTGACTCCTCTGGTACGGTCTGTCCTTTTCTGCCACTGTTTTCTGAGCAAAACGTGCAGGCTTTTTGCTTTTGATGACTCTTAAGTCCAAGATGATGACTGGAGTCTTGCATGTCGAGTAATCGTCTGTGTTGAAACTCCCCTTTTTTGTCCGCTTTGTAGGGTAGGTGCAGAAACAGAGCTCGCCCCTCTTTTCCACTGCTGTGCGCAGCTTGGAGATGAGCGTATTTTCACCTGAAAGGTTTTTCCCAAGTTTTAACTCAATCACCTCTGGAAGTTTTCCTGCTCCGAGTCTCTTAATTTCAACGCTTAACCTTGAACAGAAGGTTGCAAAAGTGAACTGCTTTTATTGTACCTGTGACTGTATAACACTTCAGACACGTTGTCAACCCTTATACGTAAGCATAAAGATCTTTCATCGAGGTTGTTAAACATGAGAAGACTCTATGTTTAGAAGGAGGCTGGGAAATAGTTGCTCAGCAGCTGAAGGAAAACTCCCACTTGACCGTGTTAACCGTTCTTCGTTGCTCTAGAATTGAGTGAAATTGTGCTTTGCACGTGCGGGAGCCGGACGTACAGATTTTGCTTGGGTCTTTTAGTCGGCATAAGAGAATTTTACCAAAATTCTTCCTACATTTGATTAGTCTGATGTCAGATGCAGGTCTGACAGTTCCTGCATTCAGCAGGCAAACAGCACAGCTAAAGAACAGTAGCCCGGTTCAACAGACCAGCCTGTGTGTTTCCTTCTAGGCAAAAACAATGATAGCGATGAAAAATAGATGGGTACTTTGTTCTCTTCTGTCCCCAACGAAGCTTCGTTCCGGAGCCTTGTCAATGGCCCAACAATACAGCGCCCCGGGAGTAGCTCCACAGAAATTGTTTAACATCTCGTGATCTATCAGGCTTGGGTTTGTGAGTAATAACCACGTTTGAGGAGCGTTGTCCCGGGCGCGGCGTGAATGTGGCGTTCGGCGGAAGCTGTGCCAGATGCCTTTGTCATGCTGCTGACAGGTCAGCTTGAAGAGGCGCCGAGGTGAAGGGAGCTTCATCTGTATGGGCGCAGAGAGAGAAGGCTTGGAAACCTGGAGCCGTGACAGCGTGGTCTGCATCGCTGCTGAGCTTGCTTAGGGTTCACGGGATGCTCGCTTCTCTGGGGCTGTTGCCCTAATCCCACCAAGCACTTTAGAGCGGGTGACTTCTGGTCTTGAAGCAATTCAACCGACGGACCTTCAAGGCTAAGCTGGGCTGAGTCCTGTGTGAGTCGCTCCGCTGGCACGAAAAGGAGAAACGCTCGGTGAGATAGCACGGCGAGGGAAGAGAATTGATCGAACTGGGTCGGAGGGGTTGGGGACAAAGTCTGGATTGCAAACACAAGCTGCGTGTGGGGTGGGGTTGGAAAGCGGTTGAAGACCAGTGCAAAGTCTTCAGTGGATCTTTGATAGGGACCTGAAGGGTGGCATTAGAGGTTGTAGAACCAAATATTTAGGATAGACTAGATTATTTCGGTTGGGAGGGACCTACAGCAATCGCCTCGGTTGCGTTTTCGGCCGCAGTTCACCTGCAGCCCTGGCAGAAGGCATTGAGAAAACATCTGGAACGGACGGATGTTGTTAACAGATGGTTAACTGTAAATGCTTGCCGTTTCAGGGGGGCTTTGCCTCTCCAGCGCAGTACCGACACAACCATCTCCAGAGCCCAGACTGGCTCGAGTAACACCTCGTACGGGGGACCTCGCTGGTGTCCGGCGGCGAGAAGGGTCTGCTGGGCTTTGTGGTCGGCCTTGAATTTTCCCCCTTTGCAGCGCTCTGAAGCTAAGGCTGAGAGCCTGCTAGCGTGGAAGGAATGCGAGCAAGCCCGGGCTTGAGCGTAGGCTCGGGCCCGTGCTCGGCTGACAATGGGGGCAAGCCCAGGCACCCTTCCTAGACTATCGAGGGCACTCAGCCACAGCCAGGATGCTCTGACTGCTCCGTTTCGTGGCTTATTCCTCTTTGCAGTAGCAGCGGGCACGTAACTATGATCATCACCCTATAGTTTAAGGCGGGCCGGGAACCCTGGACCTGTGGATAAAGCGGCGAAGCAGCAGGAATTGCTGCAAAAGAAAAACCTCCGTATTTCGTAAGTTTTGTTTGGATCGCCCGTCCCTTCCCTCTGCCAAAAATGCAATGTATAATTTTTGTTGAAAGGGCATATGCTGCAAAACAACTCTGTGGAAACCCCGACCCTATCTTAACAGTGTCAGAATCCTCTCCAGACACTGAATAAAGGGAGATCGCCTCTCCAGCTTTTAAAATAATTACTCAAAATCATGCTTGAGCTAGAAGAGCCCAGAGCCAATGCAGTTCTCTGAGGGTTAGATACACAACTTAATTTATTAAAAAGCATTGCAAAACCAACTTAAGCTCGCTGTGCTCAAAATCTACGTCCCCGCAAGTAACCTGGACGTCCTCTGAGCCTTCGGCCGTGCAGAAACGGGGGAGCGCGTGCAGATTTCAGGGAACTCTAAAAGTTTCTGTAATGACTTTTTCAAGTGAAGCCACCTTTCTCTGAACCCGTTTCCACCTTCTAATTCTCAACGCTGACCGAGACACCTCTGCGTTGGTTATTCCGGGTCGCGCCTCGGCTTACGAAGAGCGTAGCGTTTTCCCGGGGAGGCTCGACTTGCGGCTCGGCAGAGGTGGCCGACGGGTCTTCGTGAGGAGGTCAGCCTGCTCCTGGCTATGACCCTTAATTTGAAATTCTCGGCAATGTGTCTGACGTCTTGAACTGTGGTATCAGCCCAACTTTTCTGGCTCCGTTCCCGGAGCAGTCATTCCACTTAGCAATAAAAAAAAAGGCAAGATAATGGGTGCAGATAACTGGGATTTAATATTACCGTAGACTCTTTGCCTTTTACCTTTAAACGGCCATAGCGCAATTAGGTGCCGGGCATAAAGCTGCTCTTTGTTAAGAGGTATCTCCAAGAGAGGGGTGATTACCTGCAGATTAACGAGCTGGGTTCAGCGTTAGGTGGCTCTGCCCTGTATCGCGGCGAGGGCCGGCAGCGGTGGTTGAGACGCCCGTGACTCGGCCGGAAGAGTCACCGAGGAGTTCCCTTTTCTCCCCTGTTTGCTGAGGAGGCCCTTGCCACCTAAGGGACAAAAGGCAGCTTCGTAGCCAAGCTCTGGAGTTGGCCTCTGGTTAGCTGGAGTTGGCCAGAGCTGCGGTTCCTGGCCCGTAACCTTCCGAGCTTGATTTCCGTGGCCACCTCACGCTAATTCTCACCGTCGACCTAAAATTAACCGGCAAGTTCTTTTCCTGTAGGCTGCGTAGCACGCGGCGTGTGTTAACCTGAACCGTGGTTCTTGACGGTGCTTTTGAGCTGAGAGTTCGTAAAGCAGAAGCAGGAACTCTTCCTTGACACAGGGTTCGGGGAGAAGGGGAGGGAGAATGAGGGAGCTGTAAGATTTTTATGTATGTGTGCGTTGCTTGTTAAAATGGCGTGGCTTGAAACCCTCGTTGGCAAAGGCTGCGCAGGAACCTGGGAAATCTCTCCTTTCTGAAGAGGACGCTTTAGGGAGGTCTGGGAAGCTCACGCTTAACGGACTAGTGCCCTGTTGCGTTACCGGAGTTGGAAGGAGCCAGCCTCTAATACAGGCAGAGGAACTCGTTCTAGTGACAGACTTGCTTGAGTGGCTCTCAGAGTGCTACAGGAGCCTGAGTAATATGACTCACCTTCCTTTGGGACAGGAAGACTCAAGTGGTCTTAATTTTTTAGGCTGCCTCTGGCCAGAAGAAGGACTTTTTTCAAAGTCCGTTGCTAGAGCCAAGAGAAATGCCTATGCTCGAGTCCCGTTTTCTCTCCCAGAAATCTGCTCGGTCTTCTGGAAAAGCTCCTTACTCGTTACCCTGATTTTTCGGTTGTTTTGGACGACCCAGGACCTCCTGCAGCAGTGCTGCTCATCAGCATCCCTGTGCTCCTGCTGGGTTTTTTCCCCAGAGCCGTTCTTCCGTGGCGACGGGTCACCAGAAGGGGGTTAGCAAGAAGCAGCCACGAGCGCTCTCTGGCAAGAAGCTACTTCTCAGCTCTTGGGTTATTGTTTTGTTCTCAGCCTTGTTTTAGGCCGATAAAAGTACGTCTATTTTGAGCTGCCCTTAAATGGGTGTCATCTAGAGGACAGTCTTGTTAAAACTCGGGAGCTGCCTGCTCAGCACTTCAGTTCTGCGCTCTTGGCTGTGGTTGGAGGATACGCTAAATCCAGCTCCAGGGCACTTAGAACCGAAGGAAGAACATGACTCCTCCATGAAGCAAAATGCCAGCCCGGCAGTTTAACGCTTCCAAATGCACTGCCTTTATGCAGGATCACGCGTCGTCCGCTTACACCTCGCTGCTTTTATGCTGCGTCATGTTCCTCCGGTTGAAGTCGGCGTCCCGGTGGCCCGAGAGCCCGTTATCGCTTCGTTCGCTGACTAATGCAGCAAAACCGCAATCATGTGCCCGGGCCCGCTCCGGGCCAGGCTCCTATTAACGGCTAATTGATAGTCTGCAGGGCCGAGTTGAGAGATCACGGGCTCGGCCTGCCTTTCACCGACACCCCGGGCCGAAGTCGGGCTGGTGAGTGGGCACTGTGTAGATGGGTGCTCGTGTGGGGCCGGGGAGCGTGCCAGGCAGCTCCCCCCGGGCCGTCCTTTATCCCAGTGACCGTCGGTGTTTTCCTTGCCCGATAACATTGCAAAACCAAACACAAACCTGCCCCTCTTATACCACGCCGGGAAATTTTGAGTAGCAGACACTCGAAGGGAGTTTGTGAGAAGCAGCTCCGAGCGCTCTCTGGCAAGAAGCTACTTCTTTGCGTTCCTAGCTATCAGGTCTGCCTTAGTTTCGACTGACCGTTGTTAAATTAACATTTTATGCGCGCACTGGGACCCGTGCCCGTGACCCTCAGAAGAGATTTTGCCTCCTCTCCCGTGGGAAAGAGTCGCTCTAAAGTCTTCCGGACAAGCGGTTGTCACTCCAGTGAGGACAGGGTTGGCTTGGGGCACTTGAGTGCCTGCAGGCCTGCTGGTTTTCTCGCCTGGCTTAGTAATTTGGGAGAAGTTGTCTTTCCTCCGCCCGGATTTTGCCCGTGTGCTGACGTTTGGAAGGGGAGGCTACAGCTGGACCGCACGCACCGGAGCTGCCTGAGGACTTGGGCCGTAAGCTCGCTCCAAGAAGCTCCTGCTCGTGTCACGCCGTGCTGCTCAGCTCTGCCACGTGGGCTCTGTTCGAGTGTTGGAGCAGGTTAACAAAATCATCCCCGTTAAAAACATCCTTTACGCTGGGTTGTGTTTTCGAGACCGGCATATCGAGGAACCACTTATAGCCTTGCCCGCCCTCCTCCCCGCAGACAGCGGAAAGCCAGCGTACGTCCCGCGCCGCATGCTCGGCTGGGGCCGGGCCTGGCTCCGGCCCACCCTTCCTGCTGGGAGCCCAGAGTTTTGCGATGCTTTTAGAATGACTTCAGCATCTCGGAGATGCTTGGGAAGGTGATGGGAAGGGAAACGTGCAGCTCTGAGAGTCGTGCGTTTGAAAGTATGAAGCCTGAAGGAAGGGAGAAGTTCCAGATGGTAATTACAGAAGTGCAGTTGTGCCGTGAGCTGGGCTCTCACATTTTTGTGTTCGTGGGGGTATTTTGTGGGCTGGGGGTTGTTGCTACGGGGAAGAGACTTCCCCCTGCCAGACAGCTAGGCAGGAGGCCCACTGCAGGAGCTGCTTGCTGGGCTCAGAAGTGCCCAGGAGGAAACCAGATCTGGGTTAATGGTGCCACTGATTGTACCGCCCCACCCCGCACTGTACACACTGCCCGCTCTTTTGCTGAGTGGGAAATGGACTTGAACCGAGGAACTCCCTTTGCAGATAACCCTGGCCTTCAGCAAAGGGTGTCTGGCAAGGCTCAGGCTCCCGCTCCCACATCCTTGGCTGCAGGTAGGAAAGGTCCACGGGTCAGTGTGTCAGGTCCACGCCACCCGTACCTTGCGTTTAGAGGCTCTGTGTGGGCAGTGTCTTCCCACAGTTGCTGAGTAAGGGGGTGGAGCATCTCCCTGCTGAGGAAAGGCTGAGGGAGCTGGGGCTCTCTAGCTTGGAGAAGAGGAGCCTGAGGGGTGACCTCTTTCATGGTTATAAACACATAAAGGGCGAGTGTCAGGAGGATGGAGCCAGGCTCTGCTCTCTTATGTCCAGTGACAGGGCAAGGGGCAACGGGTGTAAGCTGGAGCATAAGAGGTTCCACAGAAGCATAAGGAAAACCTTTTTCACTGTGAGGGTCACAGTCTCCTTCTCTGGAGACATCCCAAACCCGCCTGGACACGTTGCTGTGTGACCTGCTCTAGGCGGTCCTGCTCTATCAGGGGGGTTGGAGGAGATGATCTTTCGAGATCCCTTCCAACCCTTAACATTCTGCGCTTCTGTGTTTCTTTGTCTGGGTTTCACTAGCCATGTGTGTTTACCCAGAGGTCTGTAGAGATCCCCTGTCTACTGTGTCCTTTCAAAGTCCCACCCGGAAGTTGCGCGCTGAGCTGATGCGAAACACGTGCTGGTAACTTTGCGGGCGGTCCTCGGTCCGTGACGCCGGTCTCATGACACAGCGCAGCTCGGCGCTGATTCCTCCAAGAGAGCTCTTAGGCGAGGCTCGAGCGGAGAGCAGCTACTTCATAAACCAGGATTGTTTTCCAATAGACACGGGTTTAGCTGAAGAGCACGTGGAGATGCTCTCGCAAATCAGCCCTCTGGAGGAGTTTCATCTAAGGTTTGGTGAGCCTCAAGTCACACGCTAAGTTGTAAACCTGTTGTACGCCGTTTAATCTCCTTTAAGTGGGGCAAAGTTGCTCTGTATGACTTGAAGTCATCTTCCTGGGTTAGCCTTCTCCTTTAGTCCGCTCCTTAACTGCGTTCTCTCCTCCTGCCGCTTCCCCGTTGCTGAACTACTCTAAGAATTTGCTACCCCCCCCTCTTTCTTTTTTTTTCCAAGCACGTCTTTTGAAGCAGGTGGGTGGATGTTTTAGGAACTCTGTTCTTTTTTCCATAGGGTGCAACACTGAAAAAAAACATGGCAGGGATCGGCAATTGGGTGCGTGATACGTGGTCTGGCAAGAAGTTGTCCGCGAGGCACAAAACTGTAACAAAAATACTGCAGGACATGACAGTGCCACAGTAATAAATGGCAAAAAGAAAAAAAAAATAAATCAGATCCCGCAGGCTGGCTTGAAATAATATTTATTTATTTTTTTAAAGGAAAAATCCACTGCTGCGCCTGGGTTTAAAACCCGACACCGTTCTGCCTCTAGAGAAAAGGTTGCCGTGATTTATGTTCCGTGCTTTGCAGAAAAGGGAGCTACAAAAATGTCTGGTTTATGTTGGCCTCCAGCAGATCCATCCGTAACATTCGCGGTCCGAAATCTCTCCTTCCTGTTGACTGGCTCATCTCAGAAAGCTCCTGCGTAAGCGCGGCCTTGCGTGTCGTTGGGAGCATCCTGGCTCTAGCTCCGGCAGATGCGTGTGGAGGGGACCTGGGTGCTCAGCCGGAGAGGTTCCCCTCGCCCTGCTGCAGAGAGGGCTTGAACTGAGGCGCTACGATTGTCCCGCGAAGCTGGGCTGAAACGCGGACCTCTTCGTGCTGGAACGGCTGCAGCTCCAGCTCCCTGGTTTCCTTTGAGAGGAGGAAATGAAAACAAGCCAACTTTATCAGTTTTTGTAGAGTTGTGTCATTTTATGGTAAGCAATCTAAACATAATAAAACAATGGCTTCAACTGCTGCACCTACCCCTGGGGCCGGTGCCAGCGTCCTGCCTTGTAATTCCCCGGCTTTTCAGAATGTTACTTTCTTGTTTGTGCAGGAAAAAAAAAAAAAGCACTTAGATTTCATTCACTCCTAATTATTTTTCCTAGTAGCTGTTTCGGGTTTGGAACGTACCCAAGCTGAAGAGTTCTCCCGAAGCTGTCAGAGATGGGAATTGAAATCCGAATGATGTAACTTATTTTGTCGGAATGAATGCAAATAATTCTCACCTTGGTTTCAGGAAGGTGCTCTCGTAGCCTTCAGCTGCGAGGTGAGATAAATCTGTAGGGTTCTCGACGTTCCAGTCAGTGAGAGCTTTTGAAAACAAGATTTAGTCGAGACCTGAGGCTCCTGGTGAAGTCCTCTCATGGGACTTCATTTCGATCCCTGGGAGCACCTCTGGAGAGTGAAACGTTTCACATTAACAATGAGGTGGCAGTTGGGAGCTTATTAAAAACCCAAATCAACAGAAATCCCTCCCCCCCCCCCCCCCAGTTGTAAAAAACCTCGTTAATACAAACCCCACTTCCAGCGAGCTGAACAGCATGACACAGAAGTGCCGAGCAAAGGGGCTACGTTTTCCGCAGTGAAATCGGTGTCGCCGAGACGGTTCAAGCAAATAACCCCTGTCGGGGTTTGTGTTCCACTCGCTGCCGCCCGATTGATCAGAGGTTTCTCTGGCCTGGCTTTTGCACGCTCTTGGGCTTGTTTCCTGTGCGTGCCACCTCGTCACAGCTCTGACCTAGGTGGACTTCCACGAAAAGACCTCGAGGGAGGGGAAGGCGGGAAGCGTCACCTCGAGGATGGGGGCTGTGTTTGGCTCGTCCCTTCTCCAGAGCCCCTTCAACACGTGTCCTTCCATGAAAGGCTCATTGTCACTGTCGAGCTCGAGAGACGCAAGCGAGCAACAGCGAACCTTGGGGTTTTCACGTGCCCTTAGAAAAGACGAGTCATCCGGAACGTGCAGTTGCTCCTCAGTTGGTAATAAGGTGATAAGCTTGCAAAGCTCTCTTGCTTTTTGCCTTCTCCTCGTTCGACCGCAGCGTGTGCGGTGTGTTGCGTGCCTGGTGGTCCGACACGTGCTGGCCATTCCTGGGAACCGGAAAGCAGGAGTCGGTCCTGCAAAAAGGAGAAGCGCAGCCCAAGCCGAGCGAGCGGGCAAGTGCTCCTCTGAGGTTGGGTATGTTCCAGCCGCACCCCGCGGGGTCAGGAGAAAGGCGCTTCAGCACCGTTTCCACATCTTAGTCCAGTAGCATGTCTGGTGGTCTCAGGTGATTGGCGTTGCTCTGGAGAGAGGAGGCTCTCCGTTCGGGCGAGAAGTCTGCGGGAGGGGAAAGGGCCCAGATGAGTCTGCATCTGCTCTACTCGGCCGTGTTGTGCAAAGCACTCATCCCGGGGATTAGTTCCCTGTTGATTATCAGGAGTTATTTTAGAGGAAGTTGGGTTTCTGTTTGGATTTAGCAGTATTACAGCGCAAGTTCTTGCCATGGAGAGCAGAGGCTTCAGTCCTCTGCTCGTGGTGAGTACAACCTCTTGCTGAGAAAGCATGTAAATAAATGCTTTTTTAGAGCTGACAGGGGAATACGCATCCAAGATAAATTTGGCAGCGTGTTCTGAAAGTGCATCAACCAGACGGTGCTGAGTATAGTCAGCAGCTCTTTTTTTTTTGGGTCTGATAGAGCCCATATGCAAGTACGTGAGAAAAACAGACCGCATCCAGCCCCTAAAAAGGAATCGGTCATGTTAGGTCTGTTTATTCAAGGATTTGCCTATGGGCTGCGAGAGCATCAACTGGGACCAAGGCTCCTTCCTGGTTTCCTGTTTACTTGGCCACTGTCATCGCAGTATCCGAGTGCTGTGCAGATGGCAGGGAGAAGAAATAATGTCATCTCTGCCTCTCCGCAGCCTGTTCAGCTTCTCGGCTCGCTACCTGCGGGGTACGTGCGCGCGTAGATGCACGCGCTTGACGCCTGACTTGGGTGGCTTGCGCTGGTCGTCACCGTCAGGGAGGCCTTTGGTGGCTGCAGGTCTAGCTGACGGTTGCCACGTTCCATCTGTTGCTGAAGACTGAGCGGCGTTGCTGGCCACAAGGAGGGTGGGTGGTGGAGGACGTCTCGGCGCTGTGAAGGACCCCGAATGCCAGCTCGGTGGCCGTGAGCAGCCCTCTTACACCTCACGGGGAGCGGGGCCGTGGTTGTACCCGTGGCTGTTCCTTGCCAGCCACCTCTCACCTTGCTTTTCTCAAGCTCTGGCCGCTGGCAGCGGAAACACAGCCGGTGGGTGTGACGTGGGTCGCCCCGAGCTTGATCCTGGCAGCGCGGTGGGGAATCGCAGAGGTACAGGAGCCCTTTGTGTAGCAGGCCTTGGAGTGCCCGGGCAGATGAAGCTGTCAGAGGCAGCCGTCCTTTCTGCTGGGAGCTGTAGACTCTCCGCAGCTGGGAACGCCTTTTCAGCCTCTGAGAGGAAAAATGACTTGGTGTGCTGCACCGTTCCCCCGGCTTGTGCTTGGGGGGTAACTGGTGAGGGGCAGAGGTGTAGGTGTCGATCCAGCTGTCATCCCAAACAGCTCGGCCAACCGCGCCCCGTGCTCTCTTCACTTGGCTTTGTCTCTTTTCTCCCCCGGCAGCCCCATCCACTCCACTTGGCAGACAGCAGCTTGCTGAGGAAGAACCCTTGACAGGTAAATGATGCCAGGCTCCGAGAAGCAGAGCTGTGCGCTCGGGAAGATCTGTCTGCCTTCGCTTGCCTTTGCCCCGGAGGTGGACAGGTTCCACACGCCTTTCAGTTCGCAGGGCCGACCCGATGCCTCTTGGAGCCCCGCTGCCGGGGCCGGCAGGCCTTGCTGCTCTGGGACCCAACGTTCCCAAGCCTCTCCCGACAGGCTCTGCGGCCTGGCTTACTGCAAAAGGATTGCTTTTCAACTGTGGCTTTCACGTGGGCTCTGCTTCGCTTACAGGGCTGGCTCCGGTTGCTTGGTTTTTCCTTTGTTTGGTCCAGAGTTTGCCGGAGTTTTCTCCTGATTGCAAAAGACGCTGGAAACGGGCAGAATCCTAAAGGCTTCTCAGCAAGTCGTAGCTCTCCTCTCTGGCTCCCCAGCGGCGCTGCGCGTCTGTTCACTCCGGCGAGCTGCATCTCAACGCCGCCGCGTTTGCCCTTCTGCTTGATTTACACCAGCCCCTGCTTTCCCTCTTCTCCCAGGTTATGGAACGCGCTGGCGGGCGGCAGGGGCCGGGCTGCCGGGCGGTGGCAGCACTCCCACCTCCCAGCCACCTTCCTCAGCTCTGCGTCGCGCTGGCCGCCTTCCCTCCCTTTCCCCCATTTTGTACTGACTCTCCTCGCCGGCCCGAGCTCCTGCGAGTGTTCAGTTGGCCTCGTTTCTTTCCGAGCGGCCCGGCGGAACCGTTCCGCGAGCCGTTATCGGCGTCGAGGTTTGAGTTGCCTGCCGTCCCGGGGAGGCTGCCGGGGAGTCTCGTTAAAAGCCTGTTGACGCGTCCTGTCAGTTCTAAAAATGCTTGGTACCGATCTCATTATCTGCCCGCAGAGGCCAATTAACAGCAGCTCGTAGTTTTTCACTTCCATTTATTCTGTCAGAGAACACGACTCGCTCAGATCTAGACCCTGAAAATAGAAACCCAGTGGTTTTTCATTAACTTTTAGAGTTTTGCTTCCAAAGCCTTGCGGTAGCACTAGCGAGGATGTAGATGCAGACGAAAAGCATCTGAATATCTTATGCTTTTTCCCTTACTACAAGGGGCTGGCTTAAACTAAGGCAGGTTCCTGCTCAGAGGCCCTAAAAAACTTCCCCCCCCCCTTTCTGTGGAAGTCTGTCTCCTGCGTGCGATGGTGAAAATACCTTTTCTGGCTGCAGTGCCTCAGAGGTCGGACTCTGCTGCTCAAGCAAGGACCTTCTTGTTGTTTCACGTGATTTATTTTTGGGGTTTATGTTTTCATTTCATTTCTGCATCTCCCATTTCACGTTATTTGAAAACTTCCAGGGGGCTGAAATATCTGCCCCGTGCAAATTCATAAAGGATGTTTTCTTGCTGCATTTTTGGCCTGAAGAAATTCTGCAGTAATCTGAGAAGGCCAGAAAAAGACCAAGTCAGGGGAGGTGGCGCTTGGGAGTCTAATCGCTAAACTCCGGCGGATTAGTGCCGGGGCGCCGTGCCAAGGCGACCCGAGCTCTATTCCTGGCCCTTTAAACCCCCCAGCTCCTTCGGATCCGCTCTGCGCGCGGTTCGGGGAAAGCGTCAGCCTCGCAACGTGTCGTAAGCAGTGTCCCAACCCCTCTGCGGCTGGAGAGCGCGGCCGTTAAACGGGATAAACTGATCCCAGGGAGGGAAGGTGCCGTTGCCGGGAGGACGGAGGCGAGCGCGGGGTCGGTTCCTGCTGCTGGATGCTGAGCAGCAGGCGGGGTGGTGCTGGGAGGATGCTCTGCTGTGGTGGGGACTCGGAGCCCACGTTTTACCAGCTGGATGGCAGCCGGTGTAGGTTCAGCACTGTTCCTTGCAGGTGGTCGAACCTGCTCCCTTCCTTCCCCCCTTTTCTCACTCTTGCCCCTGCCCCGAGACCGTTGCTGCACTCCTGGGCTGATGCTGGCGGTGTGGGGGAACTGGCCTCGGGAACTGGTTTTCAGGGCTGTGGGGCGCTCAGGTGTGGTGGCACGCGTCCGCGCGCGCCGAGGGACCGACCGTGTCGGGGCGTGGAGCGTGAAGGCGTGAGAGCAGGCTCTGCCCAGTCCTAAAGCGCGTGCGGTTTGCGTTTGGGCTGCAAATCCGGCCCCATCTGTTCCAGATGTTTTCAGTTGTGTTTATAGCAAGGAGCTACTGTGCTGCTTTGGGGGGGAAAAAAAGAATACAATGGAAAACCTTGGGGTGTGCCTCCAGAACCGCTGCGAACAGGCGAGAGCATCCGTGAAGCGCGTTCCCTTTTGAGGCCTCAGAAAAGATGCTGAAACAGTATCACGTCCTACCCCCTTGGTTTCTCTCCTCTCCTGAATTTGAAGGCGCCCTTAAGAAGACCCCCACGGAGCGGTCGCTGCTACCGCACGCGGAGGCTCTTGCAGGATGGCAAGCGGAAGCCACGTGGATGTGGAGAGTTCTGAAGGCGTTGTCTCTGTGCCGAGTTTGTCCCGATTCCACCTAGGGAATTTACGGGCTTGGGATGGTTGCCCACCATGCCCGTTTCTTGCCATCGATAGGAAAGCAGGTTCCCAGCTCGCTCTGCAGTTAGAAGGCTTCCGCGGTGACCGTCCAGTAGCAAGCAGCACATGCGTCCTTGGCCTCTTAGTGATGCGTGAGGAGCTTGTTTAGTATGGCTAGAAATGCTTTTCTTTGTGACTTCATATTTTTTTAATCTGCCGGTCGAAAGTGAGCTTGCAGCTGAACCCTCGGGAAGCGCGCGGGGTCTTGCTTTGCGGGTGAAACGCAGCGGGGCGAGGTCTGGGCAGCGACGCGAGAGGACTTTTCTGGCAGAGGCGTGAAATTAGGAGTCTCTTCTACACAGAGAAGCAGATCAGAGGGGGAGAGAAAAGGGGAGGGGAAAGAAAAAAGAAATCCCTGAAACCCGTTCCCGAAGGGATGAATGAATGGGTGACACACATAAACGATGCCCTGACTTTGCTGCAGCTCGGTCTCGGGATAATCCTCGTCCGCCAGATTTCTGTAAGGCCGGCATGTGACACAGAGCTTGCCTCCCGACAGACAAGTGTGCTTTGCTGGTATTAAGGGGCTGGCTGGAGGCTGGGCTGCCTCCCGCCGCGCGTTGGAACGCGCGCGCGCGCGTGTCCGCCTGGAGCGCGCGGGCTCGCTCGTGGACCCGCTTCTGCGCCCGCCGTCTTTCAGAAGAGCTCGACAGGGAAAAGGGAATTCCAGCAGCTCTGGGCTCTTGCGTAGACGGTCCCGCGCGTGCCCGGGTGTCCTTTTTAGAGAAAAGAGGAAAAGGAGGGTGGGGAAAAAAAAAAAAAAGAAACAAGAAACAGGAAAAAGCCCCAAAGACTTGTAGCCGGGATTACGTTTCTCACACCTGTCACCACTGATGTCCTCTCAAGGTTAGAATTCGAGCGACGTGCGGCCAGCTTAAACCCAACGCCATTCGAAAGGAGCTCTATGAAGGAACAGCAGGCACTGGAAGGAGAACGGCAGTGCTCACAGGAACATGAACAACAGCTTGCAAGTTAACCTGCCCAGGACCTGGGCCGGTTCAAGCAGCTCGCTCCAGGAGAAGTCTGAGCATTCCTTTTTTCTTTTCTATTACTATAGGATGGAGGACGAGGCAGTACTGGATAGAGGGGCTTCCTTCCTTAAACACGTCTGTGACGAGGAAGAAGTGGAAGGTAAGAGACCTCGGACTGCTGGGGAGAAGGGGTTCCTTCACACGCTGTATTTGCACCTTAGGAGAGCCGAGCAAAAGGCACCTCTGTTTTGCCGTGTAATTAATCCTAAAATTGCCCGAAACACCGATAAGCTCGACGGGGGTGGAACTGACTGTTTAAAAGAAATGCTGTTTCAGTTGGGAGCGATGTTCCACGCTGCCGGCACGCGATTGCCCCCTCCCCAAGGTCCTGTTTGCCGTGCCTTGCCTACCGGCTGTGAAATATCGGGGCCGTTTGGGTTTTTCTTGCCTCTAATAATCTAGTTTTGGTGACGTTTGCCGAGCGGCAGCGCGCTTGGGAGCGCTGGGGCACGGTGCCGGGCGTCGCGGGGGGAGAAGCCAACGGGGAAAAAGCAGCAGAATTCCTACCGACTGCCCGGGGGGGACAGGAGGCAGCGAGGGGACGTTCGCCCAGCTTATCCTTTTAGCTTAGGAGGCACAAAGAGAAGGTTTTACCCTCAAAGAGGAACTTTTTAACGCAGCAGTTTCCTCCCTTTTTAGGAAAAGAGTGAGACCCCTTTGGAAGCGTTTGTGTTTTCTCTCTCGCTAAAGCTGTTGTGAAATCCCGAAGGTAAAAGGAGTTCAATGTCAGGTTGTTGTGGAAAATTGTTACGCTGATAGGAATGAATTATCTGCAGCAAATTATCTGGGTTTTGTGAGGATCTGCTGCCCGTGTGCTTGATGAACTGGCAGGGGAGAAGGAGGAAAGGAGGATAGGTGCTTACTCTTGCCTAGAAGGGGAAGGAGAGGCCAGCATTTCACCTCCCAGTGCTCCTCTTCCCCTCTTCACTTAAGCATATCTTTTTATTCTCTCCTCTTTGTTTGCCCGTGGCTAAAAGCCCGTGGCTTTTCGGTTTGCAGCCTTTCGAAAGGTGTAGGGTTACAGCCCTGTCATTGTCACCGCTGCTGGACGGTAAAGGATCGAGCAGTAGGAAAGAAAATAGCCTCCCCAAAGCTGAATTAGAACACTTCCAGCAAATCCCAGCAGTCACTCTCATGAAAACCCCTGTGTTTGCTTCCTGCCTTCTGTGAGGTAATCGGTGCTCGGTAGCTACAAATCATCCCGTTGGGTTTAATTAGGCCGTGTGCTGTCTGCAGGCTCAGAATGACAGGGGGTTTCAGTTAGCCTTTTGCTTGCGGAATAATTTATGCTTTGGCACAGCAGAAGCGTTTGAGAGGAGAGGTTCTTCTGGTTTTCTGTCTTAAGTGGTGCCACATGTCGTTGTGGTCGCTGCGACGCCCCGGGAATAGACAGGCTGGGGATTTGTGAGGAGCGAGTGGAGCGGGAGCGTCCTTCCAGCTGCCCGCAGGTGCCGGGGGAAAGGTGGGGGTTAATTCTTGGGGTAATTTCTGTGGGTCGGCCGTGTTTCTCTCCGCCTTCAGTGCAGATACCCTCCTTTGCTTTAGTCCGGCTAGCGGACCAGTTGCAGCTCATCTTGCAGGCTAAGGAGAGGAGGAGGTGAACCAAGTATTTCTCATCGCGCACGACAGGCCTCCCAGAGCCGTAGCCGTTGGTCTGAGCCCCCGGCGAGGCTCGGAGCTGCGTGACCGGCTAATTCCCTTGTTTGTGCTCAAGGCAGCGCCTCGGTGCTCGCCAGGCTGCTGCCGCTGCCCCGCCTGGGTCGCGACAGGAGCTGCCGCCTGCGTCCCTCGGCGTCACCGCGCGCGTACGGCACGCGTGCGACGCGCTCAGGGAGCTGCCGCTCCGCCAGCCCGCTCTTCTGCAGTGGGACGGCCTGGAATTCCTGCAGGAGCTGGCCAGTTCCAGGCAGTAATCGTTCAAGTAATCATGAAAGGCTTTGGCACTTGGAAGAGATCTTCCTGGCCTGGGAGGGGAAGATTCCCACCCTAAGTGATTCTGTGCGTGTCCTCGGCTACGTCTTGCTCTCTACACAGTTACGTGCCCTGTGTACAAGCGTGGTTAATGTCCATGTGACCTGCTCTAGGTGGTCCTGCTCCGGCAGGGGGGTTGGACTCGATGGTCTTCCGAGGTCCTTTCCGATCCCAAACGTTCTGTGGTGTGCGTGTCTGTTACGCACGTGCCCGCCCCATGTATAGAATGAAGTGGAGACTCACAGAATGAGTGCGAGGTGGAAGGCACCTTTTCAACACCATCTGGTCCAACCCTCCTGCCGTGGGCAGAGACACCTTCCACTAGGTCAAGTTGTCCAAAGCCCCGTCCAGCCTGACTTTGGAGACTCCCAGGGACGGGACTTATACCATCTCTCTGGGCAACCTGTGCCTCATCGCCCTCACAATGAAGAATTTCTTCCTTACATCCTCTCCAAATCTCCCCTCTTTTCAGTTAAAGATGGAATGGAAGGACTAAAATAGCAGGTTGAAGACCTTTGGCCGGCACTTGGTGCAGATGCTTTTAAGTCTCTCTGCTGGATTCCTGCGCGGCGGGTGGAGTGGTTTCAAGGAGGAGAGGATTTGTCTAGAGACCTGAAGGTGTTAGCTCTCAAGTGCTCTCCATTACCTCAGCCACTTTCGTGCTGTGGTTCTAACTTGCTTTTCTAAAAGGCTTACGGTAGTTGCATCCTCTGCAGGAGCAGGAGGGGCTCTGCTTTTTAAGGAGGGGGGCAATTTTCTGGTCAGTAGGAAGTTGAGACGTTTCCAGCTTGGGGCAATTGTCGGTCGTGCCCTCGCTGACTAAACGGAACGCTGACAGAAACTGCACATACCGGACGAAAGTATGTCCCTTTGGCCCGGGTCCAGAGATTGTTCAGTGCTTCTCTAAGATGGCACCTGAGCCTGGTCCTCCACTGGAATGCGGTGCCGTGTTTTATTAGCGCTATCGGCTGCTGACGTTCGAAACCGATTCCCTTCCAGCTCACCCCCTGCGGCCTTTATCAGCGAGAGGCCCCTGTTGATTAACTCGCTGCGGGGTAGTCAGGAGGAGCTGCTTTGCTGGCCGGTGTCGCCCAGAAGCGCCCGGAAACGGGGTCTGGGGAGCCAAGGGATCTGCCTGTGGGTCCGGCTCAGAGCGTGGGAGGAAAGCAGGAGCGAAAGCGTGGCTTTTCTGGGGGGAAATCGGGGAGAGGCGCTGCCCTGAGCTGAACCTCCCGGGCGAGAGAACCGTTCCCATTCATTGGGAGCACGGCACGTTCCTTTCCTTGAAGGTAATGACACGTGGCTGCAAAGCCACTGTTGGGAGCCGCTGGTATGTGTGACACAAACACATTACTTCATAACCCATTTGGCGAGAGGGGAAAAATAAAGCTCCACCTTATCCTTTGAGATAAGGTATTCTTGGCTCTTTCAGCCTGAGTTCCCCCGTGCTCGCCGCGGCCCCGAGTTGGCAGTGGGGCGGAGGATGCTCGAGCGCGGGTCCGACGGCTCTCGCTGGAGGGCCCTGGCAGCGCTCGGCTGCCTGCCTTCGGAGCTGGGCACCGGCGCTCGTCTCGGCTCTTCCCTCCCGTCTTTCAAGTGACCAGCAAACACAGGAGAGGTCTCCAGAGTGTCTCGTGGATACTGCTTTTATAGAAGTGAATTCAGGAAAAAATGCTGTTCCAGTGGAAACTTTTTTATGGATCCTGTTCTATTTACTCTCTCTAAAGCCTAAATCAGGGGGCTTGTGACTCCTTTTCCCGTTTCTGCTGCCTGCTCCCCGTGCTTTCCTCCTCCTCGCGCGCTCTTCCCGACCCCGTCGTGTCACCGTGCTCTGCTGGTAGAAAGCTGCGTGATGCCCTGAGCCTCAGATTATTACTTGATGGTTGGATCCATGAGGAGAGAGGTTGAAAGGGTGAAGCTAACGGTGGAAAACGTTGCTAACAGCGGGCAGAAGGTGGGAGAGAAGAGCTGTATTTACCCATTTGCTTTCTTGCCTTTTTCTTCTCTCATCCCCGCTCTCAGCTGTTGCTCGCTGACTGTCGGCAGACCACCTCCGTTCTCAGAAATAACCAGGAGGCCTGTTTCGTGTCAGTCAGAGTTTTTTATTTGCTTCTGAAATAAATACGATTAAAAAATTAAATCAGATAAAGTCTCGGCACAGAATGTACTTGGTTAACGTTCTTTGGTACCTTTCATTTACGTGCGGAGACAGAGCAGGCTGGTTTTGCTTTGGTGAAACTGAGTCGGGCTTTGCTAGTGCAAAAGCCAACGGAGGAGAACTCGGGTGCTGCCTTTTTGCTCTCTCTATACAGCATCTTGGTGGGGACCTCAGCGCTGCCCCACGCAGCTAGTAAAAGCAGGACGAGGGGTTTGGATCTTCTCAGCCTCGAAGCACCTGCCTGAAAGCTTTCCTAGAATCATTAAGGTTGGAAAAGGCCTCCGAGATGATCGAGTCTGGCCGTCAACCCAACACTGTCACGACCGCCATCGCATGAGCTTCTCTCCATCTTGAGTTCTCCGTGAGGCTTTGCGGGGTGCTGCAGCATGCCCTCCTCACCCGCTTTGTCACAGATGACAAGGTCCGGTGCTGGGGCTTCACCGCGGGCTTTTCAGAGCGTGGTGAATCCCCGTGGGAAAGCTGGGAGCGTGTTGTGTGCGCCTGGCTTGATGAAGTCAGTAGTACAGACGCTGCGAGATGTGGGAAACAGGAGTCAGAACTTTATGTCGGTACGGTAACAGCAGTTTTCAGCCAGTCGTTAGCTTAACGAGCGCGCTTACTGTTGGCCGCTAGCAGGAGGTGTCCGTGCTGCCCCTCGCTGCCTGGGGTGGCCTTCTGCAGCCGCCTTTCCTCCCCGCTCAGGAATCAGCAGTGCCTTCAGCGTTGCTGAGGCAGAAGGTGCGGATGCCGGCCCGATCCGGGCGCCGCGAGAAAAACCTCCATCCACGTTCAGACGGCGATAAAGTGACTTTACGTAAGGTAGCGATAAGCTGGCAGTGCGCGCGGGAGAGCGCGAGGAAACGCTGTAGCGACAGCTGAGTCAATATGTGACTTGGTGCGCCCGTGGCGAAGGGAAGGTGCTGTTTTCTTTCAAGGGACGCTAAGTTTTGGGCTGGGGAGCGCTGCGAGCGTCGGGTACGTGGCAGCGAAGGAAGGTGCTTCCCTACCCTCCTGACAGCGACCGGCTTTTTACCGTCTCTGGTGGATTTAGAAACAAGCTGACCTGGCGCTGAAGCCAGTTTTCCTGAGGGCCTTGCTCACGGCAAGGGTGGTCCTCACGTGGCACCTTACAGTCTCTGATGGGAGCAGCTCCTCTTGAGTGGCTGCTTTCAGTCACGGGGGCCATCCCGCAGCTGCTGGTCCCTCCTGAGAGAGAGCAGGCCCCGGGACAGCGTGCAGGAGTCCAGCCCAGGGCCACGGGCCTCCGTCGGCTCCGTGTGCTCGTGTTTACCACCCTACAAAGGACAATTTTTAAGCCCTCTCTTCTTTTGTCCTTCCGTTTCTGTCGATGGCGTGCACGCAGGCTAGTGTTGTACTCGTGCACGTGCCGGTTCCGTCATGGTTTGGTCCTCTCCTGGGTCGGTTCAGCTGGGATCCAAGGCTGGGCTTGTCTGACTATAGCTGTCTATACTTTCCTCTGCCCGACAGCCCCTTTCTAAGGTACAGTAATACCATTTGTGGCAGTTGAGGGTGGAGATCGAAGAACCAACCCAGTCTTCCGATGGACCGGTGGCCCTTCCTGAACTTTTTGGGGGCATTTAAAATTAAAAGGTAACACAAAACCCAGTGGGGAGGCCCAGTCTGGTTGCGCAACGCTACGAGTACTTTCTTAGCGGCGAAAGATGGCCAAGAAGGGATGCGGGCAGCTCGGGCTCTTCCTGGACGGCAGCGTTGTGCTGCTGGAGAGGCGTCGGGAGGCCTTTGTGCGAGCGGGGCTCCCGTGGGGTTTGCGGGACCGATGCCAGGAGATCCAAAGGTGCTGTGCTTCCCAACTCAGCCACAGAGGTGGTGAAGGGAGTGGAGCATCTCCCTGCTGAGGAAAGGCTG
>WTSP01019103.1:56493-77820 GCA_025331215.1 Actenoides lindsayi | reverse complement strand
GCACGGTTTAGGGGTGAGCTTGGTGGAGTCGGGTTAATGGTTGGACTCGCTGATCCCAAGGGGCTTTCCCAACCTGAATGATTCTGTGAGTCTATGGTATGCCAAAATGGGAGCATTGCTAAGAAAGAGATCAATCCTATAGAGAATACCCTGCTGACAGCAGAGGTCTTTCTGCCTCCCGACAGAGTCGCTCCAGCGGGTGCCTTGCTGGAGCTCTAGCCTACCTAAGTGTGAACCCTAAAATAAGCTCATTTCTGTCGCCATTCATGAAAAACAAGCTTCCTTATACCCCTACAAGTGCTTCTGAGGCAGCGCTTGCCTTCAGGCCGAGACTTCTGCAGCTCCTGGGTTGCTCTTTCTGCCAGGGTTACTTTAGGGATGGTGAGCTTGCTTCGAAGCTTCTGTCACGTTGGAGCAGAAAGTAACGTGAGTGCCTCAAAGGAACAGCAACTTATCGAGAGGCGAGAACTGCCTTTCTTTTACCTCTTCTGACTCTTATCTCTGCCTTTCTGATAAGCCAAAACGACCTATTTCACCCGCGACCCGAAGGACTGGAAGCCAAAGGCCCACCACCAAAGGAAATGGGAGATTGAGCGCCACTGATATTTCAATGTCATAAACCCGAAGAACAAACAAGACAGGGTGGAAAAGGCCTCAGCCCTGGTACGTTAATCATTGCGTACGATTTCCTCTCTTCTTTGTTAGCGTCAGCCATTTCCCAGAGGAATGGTACGTTCGTTAAAAGAAATCCATTCGATACCCGAAACGAAAGCTTTGAGAGCTGTGGGCTGCTCTGCTCCGCTTTGGATCCTCATCCAACACCTATTCTAGCAGGGGAGAGTCTTCAGCTTTACTTGCTCGTTTCTTACCCGCCGAGCGAACTGTGGAATGATGGTATTCAGTACATCAAAACGATGTGTAGGGAAGAGCTTGGTCATCTGAAAGCTGAAGAGGAAAGCCGACGTTGACCAAAACGTAAGCGATTCTTTATAGATCTGTTTGGACTTGTATCGCTTGTCTATAAAAACCCAGCTCCCTTTTGGTACGTTTTGCCTCGTGGCAAACGCTCGCTGGAAGAGTTGCGTAGACCGCAGCAGTTAGAGGGAAATAAAAGCATGCATAAATCAGCAGAACCTTTCCTTGGTTTGCAGAGAAACGTATGAATGGACGAGTCTCGACCCGAAGGCGGTATTGGGCTTGTGTTCAAGCCTTGTTTCTATCTGGAGACCTTGGCATTTAAATATAGTAATGGGAACCGAGTTCACCCGACAGAGGAGGGGTGTTTGGTTTAGCTCTGAGCCCCGGCTGTGTAACACCCCGTGAACTGCACGGCTGGGCATGAAAGGAGAGGTATTTTGAGCATCCTGATCTGTGGAGACCTCCAGCAGTTGCTCTCTGCTGCGTTCACGCTCCAAGAGCGGTTTCATAACGATGTGACTTATTAGGCTTGGATTTCAGGCTCTGATTAATAACTTGGCTCCTCCGTGCTGAGGCTGCAGGAGAGGGGTGGTTTTTTTTCGCTAGGCGAAGCGTGCGTCCCGCTTTTGTACTTGTGCTTTTAAGGGAACCCGGGATCGGCAGCGGAGGGCTGCGGCCGCTCGCTCTGCGCGTTCCCATCCTCGGGACCCAAGAGTTTTCCTGCGTGAGGGTGGTGACCCCGGCCTGTGCCAGCCACCCTGTTGGGGAGACCCACGCTCCACGGTTACTGAGCTCTGGGGGTGGTGGTGGGACTGGCCGTGGGGCAAGAAGAAACTTGGAGATGGCAAATAATAGACCCGCAAGGTTTTGGGAGCTGTTTGAGGGGGGAGTCAGGTGGACGGGGTGGGTCTGCTCCTGATGAGGAGCTGTTCTGCTAGAAGTGGCTCAAAACCACGTGGCTTCAAGGCCGTGAAGGCGACAGGAACTTTGGAGTTTTGTGGATGCGGGCAGATTTCGATGCGCGACTTGGGCCTCTCAAAGCTTCCCGGGGCGTCTTGGCAGCTCTGCGGGGCTCCAGCCGCTGCCGAGCCGAGGAAGGCTGCTCCCCGCGCCTCGCTTGCGGGCAGAGTGCTGACTCGGCTGTTCGGCCGGGCGCTGACTCTTCCCTGCGCTTTGGGTATTCCTAGAGAACATGTCTGACCCCGTTCCGCTGGACTCGCTCTTATTTGGGTTTCCCTTTATCTGTCTGGGGCTTGTTCTGTCTGCTTTGTCTATCATGGTTTTCTTGTCCCGGCCTGTTTCTATGTAAATGACCTAGGATGGGAAACTTCAGAAGGATGAGTCTGTAGGAAAAAAACCCAACAACCTGTAGTCAAGTGACTTCATTCCAGCGTGCATTTCATCGTGGGAATACGAGCTCGCTCCGCAGAACGCAAACGCTCGCCCCCCGAACAGCATGAACATCTGTAAGGGCACCAATTGTTCCGTCGGCAAAGCCTAGCTAAAGCTCTCGGCGGGGATTAGTCTAGGCTTCGTATTAAAGCCGGGCTGAAACATACTCTGCATTCCGAGGGGCAGAAAAGTAGTGCCATCCAGAACAGAAATGGGGATTATTTGGGGATGGACTCGGTCAGGTCAAGGGCTATGCTATGGCTTCTAGAACCACAGCTGCTAATCGGAGGCCAAAGGCACGGCCGCGTAACGGCAGGATATGCCCATTTCAACTATTTGCCTGGGTTTTCAGAGTTAAATTCTGTCGGTGCTGTAGTTCAGGTATCGAGCTCACGCCCGAAACTCTTAATTTAGAGTACTCACCTTTCAGTGGGACACTGCTGTGATTGTCCTGTGCCCTGGCCAGACCCTGCCAGGGTTTTGCAGCCTCTCGCAGCTCCCACGTGGGATACGGGGAGCGGGGTCGAGGAAGAGGTGATGGAGTAACCGACTGCTCAGGATCCCAGAGATCTGTACAGATCCCTGGTGCTGGAGCCTTTTTACTCATCCCAACCCGGTTTTGATTCCAGCTCTGTCCGCGCGACTTGTATTCCGTGGTGAAAAAGGGAAGATTTTCAATTCTTTTAGCAAACCTACTTCAAATCTATACGCGCCTGTATGTAAAACAGGTTCCTCTTGATGAATTGTTTGCCCTCAAAATGATACAGCTCTGTCTTGTGGGTTCCTTTAGTGCTTTGGCAACAAACGAGAAGCTTCCGACTGCCAACAAAACCACGTTTGGGGTTAAACGCGAGCGGTTTTTGGTTGTTGGGCCTTTCACTGTGCGAAGAGAGCTAACGTCCCGGCGTCGTGTTCTCCTGGGATTTGGCCGTGAGGATCTAGGGGACTTGGGTGGCACGGGGACAGGCCACCGGCACGTCTTCTGTCAGCACCCTCCGGAGCAGCACCGGCAGAAAGAGAGCCGTGATTCAGGACAGCGCCGAGGAACAAATATAACCTCCAGCGTATATTTAGCCCGGCTGTTTGCAAGAAGGTTTAAATCCATATTTAAAGCTGAGCATCTGTTGAAGTGCTGCGCGGATCACCGCTATAAATAGCCCGCTGAACTGGAGCTGCTCTGTCTACGTGGGGAAACCTGGGAGCGGGCTGGCTTTCAGGGAGCGCTTTCGGCCGCGCTGGGATGATGCAAGCAGCGCGGCGTTGCCAGATGACTATTTCTGGTATAGATTCTCGCCGTCCTTTCGCCTCGCTTTTAGCTGGCTCGCTCGTGACCACCAGCTCTCAGACCCGAAGAAGAATTTCCTTTGTCGCGAGCGAGAGAAAGGGAGCGCGGGCGGGACCGGAGTTTCGCCTCCTCCCCACCACCCCGCGTGACCCCGGCGTTGTGCGTGTTTCCAGGCTCTGCTGAGAGCTTTTCCCCCTTGCCCCGGAGTTTGCTGGGCACTGATCCTGGGGGATGAGCAGGGCTGTCTCTGCACTGGGAAACTGCCAGCGTGCTCTGCATAGCTCGCCCTCAGCTCCCTTTGTCAGTAGAGTAATGGAAAAGGGCTTTCTGCTCCCAGCCTTACCTACGAGGAGCCTCCTTCTCCTCCTCCTTCTCCTCCTTCTCCTCCTTCTCCTCCTTCTCCTCCTTCTCCTCCTTCTCCTCCTTCTCCTCCTTCTCCTCCTTCTCCCTGTTAGCTTTTTGTCTAGCAAACTAAGACATGTTCCTTAATGCCAGCTGAGGTGTCACTGGATGGAACTTCGGGTGTTTTCCAAGCTTCTCCCCGTTGCTGGGAAAAAGAGGGGTTGTGAAAATACAACCCTGGTGACCTGAGGGCTGTGATCTTTCTGGAGTCGGACAAAGCTAGGGTGATGAGCAGCTCCCAGTTCCCCCTGGGAGCGGTGATGCAGTCGCTGACCTTCTCCCTGAGTCAGCAGCGAGCCAGGCTTCGGCCCACCTGTCTCTGGCAGGCCGCGGTCACGCGCCCTCTCTGTCTCGGGTGGAAAATCCCCGTCGAGACCCAGTGGTGGTGGTGGTCACCGCCACCCTGCTGACTCTTTTGGCTAGGGCGGCCTCCTGCTGCTCCAGCAAAGACGGTCCCTTTGCATCTAGCTTTCATTTCCGGTCTCAAAACGGGCTCTTTTTTTGTTCCGTGTGAAAGTGGTAACGCGGGCTTTGGTCCGAAACCTGTGCCCGCAGAACGCAAAGCGTTCTTCCCGCTTACGGACCGAAAGACTCTTCTTAATTCTCGGAGGATTAGCTATTAAGAAGCTGATAAAAACGGCAGCCGGGTCAGGTTTGCTAAGGAAGAATGTTACCCAGCTTTTGCGTCACGTCATTCTTGAGGCCCTAGAGCAAAACAGCTTTTAGCCGACCGTGTCCTCCGTGAATTCCGTCCCGGGGAGAGCGCGCTGGCTGCGGAGAGCTCGCAGCTGGTACCGGCCGGGGAGAGCGCTGCCTTTCAGCACATCCCACATTTCACAACAGTCGGAGCTGGAAGCTCGTAACTGAAACTTGGCAGCGGATGCGTTCTCTTTCCCAAAGTGGATACAACACCTGCGAGCAAAGTAAGGGGCTCTTCCTTGAGGATAGAGATGGTTGGTAGGGAAAATTCGTCCGGTGACCCCAAGTTGTAGATGTTCCAAACCTGCCCTTCTGCACCAGAAGCAGACCTGCCTTTGGGTGGCTTAATGCTCCTTCCAGGGCTAATTCTGAACGCTTTGGAAGGCCGTGGATACCCCTCCAGTGCAGCTGGATGTTGTTTTGGGGTTGGGAGAACGATCGGTTTGACTTCTTTACATCTGCAGCTAATCTCGGGTTTGTGACTCTTTTCCGTACCATCCTGTGACTAACCTCATAGTTTTGTCATTTGTTAACTTTGTGCTCGCTTGAAAATGGAAAAATAGCGAGGCTGAGACTGACCAGAAAAGGTCTGCTTGGTTCTTTCCACCCCTTTGCTTTAACTGGAGAAGTACACTATTTACTCTTGGGTTACTTTGCAAGGTGGAGACCCTGGAAGCTGATGTCCTTTTTGGCCGAAGCCTGCCGGTCTCGGGCACGTTTTGGAAAGCAGGACTTGGATTTGCTCTGAGGTTTCACTTGGAATCGAGGTCTCAAGGTGGGGGTGCTTTGGAAGCCCTGGGGGTTGGGGTTACCTCTGTTCTCAGCGCAGTCGATGGTGAGAGTCCGAGCGACTGCAGAAATCAAGTCACCTGCTCAAGGCTTCGCTCAGGGCTTGTGCTTATCATCTTCATCATCCTTTTCTCCTTTGAACCACTGGTACAAAAATCAGTAAGGCTTTGCTTTTCGCGAGCGTTAACGGTTGTCGCACTTTAACGACCTAAGTTTTCCTGCTTGTGAAATACTTACTAACAAATGCAGCTTTTTAGAAGCATTGAGAGCTCCTTCTGGTTTTCACTGCGAGCAACATCTTCTTTTAAGCCCTTTTTGGTGAGGAAATCACCAAAGACTTTTAAGAGAGCCTGAGATCTTTGTGTGGGGGTAGGGCTGCGTTAGGTGGTATTTGGTGCGCTGTCGAATGTCCTTGATGCCGAAGAGGTGGTTGCAAGAAGGGGTGCCAGCAGCTCCTGCCTTTCTTTCCTTCGTAAACGTGAATTCTGCAGGCGATCCATCTGGTGTGGACATCGGTGAGCACCTCGGGGGGGAAAGCAGAGGAGCAGTGCACCTACTGAGGGTCTCAGGAGGGACTTCTGGTCTCTCTTGGGTTAGTCCGTGGGAAGAACAGAGAGGAGACAGCAGTTCGGGGGGGGATGTCCAAAGCCCTGCCTGTTGGCAGGGGAGGTTTGGCCCTTTGCTTGACGAATGGTATCTTGGAGACGAAATCCTAGCGCTAGTGTTGCTGAACTTGGGAAGCGTCCCAGGAGCGAGCCAGCAGGACGACTTGTTTGTGCGCTTATCTAGCAGGGTTATCAGCCTGCTTCAGGTCCTGCCCCGAGAAGCGCGTTGTTTCTTCAAAAAATACCAACCCCAGGTTGTAGCTACGCCATGAAAAGCAAGAAGATAGGAATGGCAAGGCCTCTTTCATAACTTCTCTGAAGAGCAGACCGCCTCCACGGTGACTTTTGTGCTCTTGGCTGCCCTGGCCCCCGGCATCAGAGCGGTCCCAGGTTTTCCAGGACCTGCCTGTGGCTTGTAGCTGTATCGGTTTGTCCCTTTTTTTTCCTTGCTGTGACTATCTCTGCAGTCCCTTCTGCTGGGGGAAAGTACTCGTTGCAGGAAAAAAAGGGCAAGCTATTTCCTACAGCATACCAGCTGCGTTCTGCGGCACGGGCTGAAGGCGAGGTTGGTTTTCCAGTTCATACCAGAACAGCTTCACCTGGGTCTCCCGTGTTGGGCCGTTGAAGCCCATAGCTCTAGCTATGTTCATCTTGGGCCCAGCTCGGCGTTGCTGTGGATACGTTGCTCTTGCAGTCGATGACAGCTTCATCCTTCGGCCAGCTGGGGTGAGGTGGAACGGTACCAAGGGTAAGTAGTGGCTTCCCTGAGGTCCTAAGCCCGTGGCTGGTATGGAGAGCTCGGTGGAGAGCTCGGGTTGAACTGCGGCCATGCCTTTCTCCGCCCTGACCCCTGGAAGGGCGACATCACTTGAAAGCCCACGCAGCCAAGAAAGCAGTAGGTGCAGAAAAGAAAATGCTCTACTCTTGGAAGCCCACGGCTTCAGAAACATAAGGTCGGTGTTTAACGTGTTGTAAAAACATCCTCCTCCGATTCAATCCGGTGGGACATTTTTTCTGCGTAACGTGGGTTTGGTGTCCTTCGTTGAGGAAGAACAGACAGATTTTGCGTGGCGAGAGGAAGAGTAAATGTTTTGAGAGAAATATTTCGCTTCCTATCAAGGTCAGGTATTTTATTTCAGTTACGCAAAACATGTGCTTGCAATGGGAATCTCTAGTTGAGGACAGCTTTCAGATGCAGCAGGCTTAGAAAAGACATCCTTGAGGTTTATTGCTCACAATTTCCTGTCTCTTTGGGGGATAAACAACAAATGTGGTTTGAAGAAAAGCTTTTTCTCTCTGGCCCAGATCCTCCTTTGTCTGTGAACCTGCAGCGAATTGAACCGTTCCCGTCTTTGACACGGTGGTGTCGGCGGACGTTTGAGCTCGTCTCAGAAGGCAGCAGAAGGACCTGGTTGTGATTGTGGTTGAGGGAACAGGTATCTGAAAGAGCTGTCTGCTTCCCCGTGGCTTCCTGACTGCCACACAGGTGAAAAACACCCAGAAAACAGCTTGTTTTGGCTTTTTTGATGGCTTTTTTTTCTTACATCTTCTTTTATTTAATGTATTTACGGTCCCTGCCTCTGTCTTCTGAAGTTGCCGTTCCATGTGATGGGTGTTGTCCTTAGGATGGGTTGTTAGCAGCAGAACAGGCTGCCCAGGGAGGCGGTCGAGTCCTGAGCCCTGGAGGTATTTAAAAGACATATAGATGAGGTGCTGAGGGACGTGCTTTAGCGGTGGGATTGGCAGAGTTAGCTTCACATTTGGGCTCAGTGATCTCGAAGGTCTTTCCCAGAAGGATTCTGTGATTCCGTGACACCGGTCAGTGTACCGTGGTCGCGTTGCAGCTCGCGGGCGGTGGAAGAGATGCTGCTGCAGCGCGAGCACGGCACTTACTGCACAGCAGGCATTTACCGGCAGGTTTCCTTTGTTACCTTTATATTTATTTTTTTTTTCCCCGAAATTTCCCTGAAAATCAGCCGTGTATTTCTTAACATCATTTCCCCGTCTCCTTTTAAAAGCTCGATAGGCTTGAAGCCAAGCTTTTATTTTAGTTGCTTTATTTTAAAAGCCCCTTCTCCGGGTATTGGCGTACAAATAAAATTCTGCAGCTTGAACTGGCTGAGATGGCTCCGCGTGGGTCTCGGCGCATGTATTCCACAAGCTCGGGGACCTCCTTTTGCTTCTTCCCCTGTTGGCTGGGGTAATGCTTCTTTTTTCCCGGAGCCGGGAAAATGTGCATCTCTCTCTGGAGAATTTTAAGTCAGTAGCCATGTGTGAGACGGTTCAGCGGGGAGCCTTGTTTGCCTTGACAGGTGAAACCAAACAATCAAAAATCTTGGTGTCGTCGAGCAGTCGGAATCAGTGAGTCGGAAACTTTAATTTAATAATGGATTTTAATCTGGCTGTCTTTAATTTTTGTGATGCCCTCAAGGGAAGCTGGTTCTCGGTGATTGATTTGCTCTCAGTGTTTCTTTCACGCGGAATCTGTCGTCGGGTTTTGGTGGCCAAGTCACACTGATAAATGCTTGTCTTAATTCGACCGTGTGTTGCTTTGGGGCCATTAGGAAGCAGTAAGGAAGGCAGGTTTTGTTTCCCCGAGGCAGAACACAAACACCCACAGTTCAGCATCTCTGCGTCGGTGTCATCTCACGCTACTGGCGTTTACTGGTCACTGGAGAGGGAGTAGATAACTTGCACTGTCAGGTCTGGGCAGTGACTCAGCAGACCCTGAAGCAGATACCTTCTGGAGCTGCTCCCTCAGCTCTGCTCTTTAACCTGGCTTTGACTCTCCCAGGAGCTCCTGCCCTCTGCTCGCTTGGCAGCGCTACCTACAGATGTCCCAAGTCTGGGTGTTCGCGGTGGGGACTGGCAGGAACTAGCTGCTTATACAGCCTTTCCCAAACTCCATTTGGGTGGAGAGCAAAACTCGGTTCAAAGTTGACGAGAGGAAGGCCACCTTTGGACTGGTGCGACTACTCGAGGGTTCTGGTGATTGGTTTTGTCCCTCGTTTGAAATCCCTTTAGGAACCGAGGGAAGTATTATCTGAGCTAATGAGCTCATGGAGTTCCCCTCTCTCCTTAGACCTCATTTTCCTACCCCTTCTTTTCGGCTCAGAATTCAGAAGAAAGCAAGCTCCTCGCCCGGATTGTCACCTCCCATTTAATTTCTTTAATGAGTTGGATCGTGTATTAAAGTCACTTGCCAGTAAGACTCTTTCTGCACTATAGAAGATACCACTGTCAGAAACTGGCTTGGGACATTTGCATAGTCTGAGACGATTAGTTAGTGATTCTCGCTCAGATTAAGCAACTTGGCTTGCCCCGGTCTTCGGAGTCAAAGACGTACTTTCCGCTCGAAAATCTGGCCCTAAAAATCTCTTGTTCTGCTTAAAAATATCATTAACTTCCAGAAAAGGACAGACACGGATCAAGAAGGTAGTTGAAAAGAGGTGGGGCCTGAAGCAAATAGGAACTGACTGGGACGAGGTGATCTCCAGAGGGATGTGCGCTCGGTAAACTCGCTTCTGGTTAGCGCGGGGCTTCTGCGCACGCTTGGGGTGTAGCGACTGCTTCCCAGGGTTTGATTGAACTCGCGGGTTGGGACTGTAGGGTAGGAAAAGTGGATTCTGGCAGTCTCGCCCATGTCGACTTTCAAGCCGTCACTGACGACTTTGCCAAACTTTCTGTCCTGCGTTCACCGCGCGCTTCCGTTTTCGCGGCGTAACTTCTAGGGCAACGGGAGAAAACCCGTCGAAGGGCACGGTTTGGTGTTGCCCTGCCCACGCGTCATGCGACGTGTGGGTTTAGAATTGTAAAGCTGAATAAAAGCAGCCGGGTTTCTGCTGTTCAGGACTCGGGCAGCTGAAGAAATTACTGCACAGAGGGCAGGACATAAAGGCTGTGTATTTAATTGCAAGTAGGTACGTCCGTACTCACGGCTGCATTTTTTCGCTTTGCCACCTAAATCATATTCTGATAGATCCAGGAAATTCCCCAGCTTGCTGGCATCCAGTGAACTATGTGCAGTACCCTTCTGTGGACGGGGCAACCTTGACCTCCTCGGCCTCGAGAGGGTACAGGTAGCTGGACGTTTTCTTTTAGTGACATCCCTTCCCGCTTCAAATTCTTTTAGGGCCACATTTCACCGGGAAGAACCTGGCAAGCAGGACTTGGACTCCCCTTATTGCTTTCTAGCTGAGAAGTTTGTCCAGCCCCTGGTTAGCTTATTTCACGGCAGCCTCGTGCTTCGTTTGACTCGCGTGGGGAAGTCAGCGCGCGGGGAGATCGCGGCTCCGGGCGAAGGCGAGCGCCTGGCCGGGTAGTTGGGCACATCTCTGGCCATCGTGTTGTTTTCTTCGCTGTCGTGGCCGATGTAATCTGGTGTTAATCCCCCAAGTCGAAACCTGTGACTCCTGGGAGGACCCGAAGCCTTTTGTTGATTTTGATTTGCAGCCTTATTATAGACAAATTAATGGGCATGAGTGACAGCACGCCGAGGAGAGACGAGAAGAAAATGAGTAATTAACATATATTGGGTATTACTGATCGCTTTTATGATTATCTGGATTTTAAGGTATTAGCTGGAAAAATAACTCCTAATCCCTTATTAAAGATAAAAGGCAAGTCATTAAAAGTAGAAGGTTGTTTTCAGTCCTGAGAAGCACTGCAAAATATGTCTTGGCTCCGGCAGCGAACTAACCTTGAAAGCCTGTAATTCCAACTTACTCAGCTTAGTTGTTCTCCCCGGCCAGGGAATTTCTGCAGTTTCCCATGTGCTGGGAGGTGGAGGGGGACGCGAGACAAAGCCACCCTTGTCGCAGCGACTGCGTGCTTGGCACTGGGACAAGGGCCCCTGAATGTGGGTATTAACCGAGCCCGGCTCAGCTGCCGGGCGGTGAACTTGCGACGGCGCGGCCCGAGGTCGCTGCCGCTGCCTGGTTCCGAGCTTGAACTTCACGCTGCTGCCGGGAGAACGTCTCCTGGAGGGAGCTCCCATCGCACCTCGACTCCTTTCTGCCTTCCCCACGGCAGCTTTAAAAACAAAACAAACCCAGCAAAACCCACAAGCACGTTCCCCGTTTCTGGCTAATGAAATCGGAGCGACGTAACGCGGTGTTTTTAAGTTTAATGCCCGTAGTTTAACAGCTCAGTGTTTCAACGCAGAGGTTTGGATGTTTCTACTGTGTGCATCCAAAAAGCAATTTCAAATGCAGCGGGAGCAATTACAAAGAAATAAAGATAAAGTTGAATGGCTCTAAGGAGATCAGTACGTGTAAAGCGACTTACATTTGAGGAGGAAATAATTTACGTAGGAGGAAATGATGTTTTGGGAAGCTCTGCTCATTTCTGCTTTGCTCTTTCCATCCCAAGTTGGTGAGGAGATGATTACCGGTACCTGGCTGATTCGTTCTCTGTCGGGGCTTTTTTATCTCTTTTTGGTGCTTTTAAGTCCTGCTTAAGGCCAGCTTTGGTGCTGGCTGCTTTTGCGGGTGACGACGCTTTTTCTGTGCCTGAGGAAGGATTTAAGAAGCTCGGGTGGAGTTGGACTCCACGTTGAGTTGGTCACGGTCGAGTCCCTGAACACAGAGGAAACTGTGTTGTTTTGCAGTTGTTTTGTCGGGGTTTTTTTCTGGTTTTTTGTCTCTTTTTTTTTTTTTTTTCTGGAGAGAGGGCATGTGGAGTCAGACTGGTTTGTAGCATCTCCTTCTTACAAAATTGGCTTTTTGCTACTTGAGTTTCTGAGCTCAACTTCCAGGCCCTGATGCCAAGCAGATCATTAAAACCAGCATGGGGTTTCCAGTCTCTCTTCATTACCAAAAGTTGCTCTGAAAACCTGGCAGAGCGCTCACGTTTGGGCGGCAGCGGCGAGAACTGGAGTGGAGATTAGCTATATGTGGAGCTCTCTAATGGAAGAGAATAAATGAGGTTGGAAGGCACCTATGGAGGTCGTCTCTGCTCCGAGCGGGGCCAGCTTGCTAATTAAGTTATTAATGTTGGTTTCTAAGTTATGATATCATGTCCAAAGCGCTCTTTCATTAGATAGAAGTGCAGGTGGAATAGAGCCTCAAGGAGACAGGCGGAGTTTTTTGATTTATTTTGGGTTTTCTCTCTCTGGATGTATCTGGGCAGACGGTGCCCAGAGCAGAGAATGCTTAGAGGTCTCGGAGCTCCCTTCTAGCACAGAGGATAGAAAATTAATCTTGCCACCATGTGATACTGAGATGTAGGCGCTTGATTTTTGGTCATCTGAGGGTGGCCAGGGGCAGCATCCCTCTGGATCCTCCTCGCGTTCCTCGTTCCACCCGTTTTCTCCGAAGCGTGCTTGAAAATGTCGTTCTCCACGCCAAGCAGAAGGAATTGCACCTTCTCGCCCTCTTCGCCTGTGAGTTTCGTCTTTACCTCACACACTGAGCCGTGAGGTCGGTAAAGGAGTCCTGCTGTACCCTCCTTCTCACAGGTGGAACCGAGGAGAGGACGTGGTCCTGTAAAAGCCACCGTTGGCTCAGGGCTTGCCCGCTCGGGGGCTGACCCTCGGGAAGGTCAAGGCTTGTGCAAAAATCCGCCCCCTGTGCAAGCTGCTAATTACACGCCGTTTGGTCCAAGCCATCCTCAAGCTGACCTCCTACTTGTTTTTTTCCTCCCCGCTGTCTAATAATTAACAAGCTACTTAATGCATGACAAAAGACCAATTAACCCTAAAGCGTTTCGTGAACTACATGTAAATGAGTTGTAAAATGTTGCTGTAAACATTAAACGTTAGGCAATTACATAAACCCGTAATTGCCGAAGTTGCGTTTAGGAGCTCAAAAGAAATAGAAAAGAAGCAAGAAATAAATCAGTCTGCTTAAGCAGGGCTTTGGAGGCCTCTGCTAATGGTTTTGGTTGGAGCTGCAGCAGCCCCGGTCCGTGTAGGTCCCAACAGGCTGCGGCAGCTCCCAGTCCCTGTGTTTTTGAGGAGTGGAAGGAAAATAAAGGCACGCTAACCTTGGGCACTCGGTGACACCCCAGCGTGAGGGAACAGGGGGAGCAACCTCCCAACGACCGTCCCCTGGGCTCTGAAAAGGGAAATGGGATGAAATAAGGGGGTCGTTTCTGCTGCCGTAGGCGGTATCGCGTGGTGAAGCGTGTTCGAGCGGCTGGGTACCGGTTCCGGGGTGGCCGCGTGGGTTTCGGGCCGTGCGAAACTTTCCAGACCTTGCTCTGGACAGGTCTTGTGAGCTCTGAGCACAAGGGCCCCTGGCTGCTGTTGAGGCCGTCTCTGTCTCCTCTTCCTCTTCCTGCTGACACCTTTGCGTCCCAGCTGCCTTTGAAAAAGGTGAAGTGTCGTTCCACCCACCGACACGGGGAAGTTTCACACGAAGAAGCTCGTTTGCTTTCCTGCAAAACCTTTAATCCTCTTAATTGGCCGTCTCACTCCGAGGTGGTCCGGTTCACCCGCCGCTTCCCAAGCTCCTGCTGCTAGCGCTCTTAAATAATTCATTTTCCTCATGCTCCCTGCCTGCTTACTCCCCAGGCTTCGGTTGAATCTTCCTGACGTTTCGTGTGTGCATGTTTAGCAATGACCTGGGCCTGTGCTGGGCTAGGATGCTCCTAAAGGCTACAGCCAAGCGGGGCTTTGCCTCCCGGTCCTGAGTAGCCGTGCTGCTTTGCTGCCTTCGAGCCCCTTTGTTGTTTCACTCCAAGTACAGCTCTCTGTGGCTCACTGAGCATTCCGTGTGTCTCCAGGTACCAAATTTCTCATTTTTCAGCGGGGGAAAAAAAAAAAGTTCGGTTTGTTTGAAGTAGCTTTCTTCCTCCCTCAGGTTCGGCAGTATCCTTTTCCCGACTCTCTTGATCTCAATTACCGTCCAGCCGCTTCCTGAAAGCCGGCCTGGGCTTAGTTTTGCTGAAGAAAGACAGTGGATAATGGGCTGCTATTTTTCTGGCACGCAGTCTGCCCGGTATAGATCTCGGTTGTAATCCTTGCCCAAAAGCGGAAGTGGTTCAGACTTATATTTGCTTGATTGAATTACAGAAATTCGCTTTAAGCAGGAAAAGGACCTTCCAGCGAAGCTCGAGCCTCGCCCGAGCCCATTCTCCTTCTGGGGTTTTGGAGTCGGACGAGAGCAGCCCTCTCCTCCTCGGCACAGGAGGCACCGAGGTCAAGGTGAAAAGGTGGCAGAAGCCTGAACTCTGCTTGCCGTTGCAAGGGGAAACCGGTGAAGAGCCAGAGCTGCAGAAATGTCACCGGGCTTTGGAGAACGAGTCGAATCAGGAGCTCCTTTCTGGGAGGGCAGCGGGAAGGAGCGCGCTGCTGGCAGCCTGGAGCCTCTCCCAGCCTGAAGTTAACGGCGGTTAATTTTTAAAGGCGGGAACGAAGCTGGGTTTCGTGTCTCTGTCTCAACAGGGACTTTCTGCTACTGAAACACGGTCGCAAGATCCCTTTTCTGAATGGTTTGGACTCGGAGAGAGAAAGAAAACGCCCTGCGAGAAGTGATTTATCCACCTAAAGCTCTGCCACCCCGCGAGCAGGCGGTGACGGTTCCGTCGGGACGAGCGTCCCATGTCCAGGGATGCCGAGTGAGGGAGGTGCCGAGGTCGGGCTTTTATCGGGGTGTCAAATCCGGAACGGAGGCGGTCACCCGAGAGATGGATCTACTCCATCAAACGTGTTTTGCTGCGGGAGGGCAGGATGAGGCAAACCAGCAGCCAAACGTGAAACTAACTGGTTTTGTGAGCTCTCTGCCAGGCCAAATCCTGCTGCTCTCCGAGTCAATGAAAGCATTGTCTGGATTCTCACGCTGGCCTTGCAGCTTTTTAGATAAGTGGCTGTTAACCTTTAAGAGCCAGAGGGGCCCTTTGTCCCTGAATGAAGCTTTTCAGAAGGTGATGGAAAAAAAGAAAAGCTGGGCTTTTTCAAAGCGTCTCCGAGGAGGCTGGCGCCTTAGTCCCGCTGATATTCAAGATGAGGTGGCCTCCTGAGCTTCAAATGGCTTCAGGCTGCCAAATTCACACGTTACCCCTTACAACGTGGGAGGCTGCCCTCCCCGGAACCCCTATCTCTGCCAGGTGCCTTCCCCATCCACCACCAGCTCCGGTGAGGACCGGTCTGGTTCTATCAGTAACAGCCCAGCTTAGGTCTCTGACCCCTGGCACGTCGTCCTGCCGCTTACGCCACTGCCGCATCAAACCCCGCGGGTGGGACCCAGCCCGTCCTGCGTGCAAGGCGATGGAAAAGTCAGAGCTCGCTTCTTTAGCTCTCCCCTAGCAGGGATTCTGAGCCTCGTGTCGACGGGGTGCTGTGCCATCTCTCCCCTGCACGGGGCAGGTGATGGTGAAGAACCCTCTCGGTGCGCGTGTTTCGTTCTCGCATGCCGGCCGGTCTCCTCCGACCGTTGTAAGGAGCGACATCGCGCTTTTCTCCCCGCGCCTGAAGCGGGCGAGGTGTTTGGTGGCTTTGAAAGCAGAGGGATTGAAAAGAGAATGAAAAGAGCTGAAAGCAAAAAGCACTGGATGCCAGAGACATCGGGTACTCGGCGAAACCGCTGCCTGGCAACGGCACCACGCTGCCTTTGGGCCGGGGACAGCGGCTGGAGAGCGGAGGGGACGACGGGCTGGGCACGCACCGAAGCTGCAGGAATCGGACGCGGAAACTCTCCGCACTCCATCCTCCCTGGCTGCCTTCCCCCCACCAGCCGGGGCTCTTCCGTCCAGCCCTCGCCGGAAAAGGCTTCGAGAAGCGCTGAAGCGGTCGGAGCTGATGTGGAGGTTGATTGAACGGGACAAACGATGAAGCCCTGCTTCTCAGAAGAGCTTAATAGGCATAAAATTGTCCCTTGCAGCCAGAGGGCTGGTTTTAAAGCGCAGGGAGGGAAGGGAAGTCATGGCGTGGAAGCTTAGAGGTGGAAAAAGAGCCCAGAGTTGTTACAGCTGTGTGCTTAAAAATGTCACTGTCGTCCCACCGCCCCCTGAAAAAGGGGGCACAGGTAGAGGGCCGGTGGTAGGCTGAATTGATAGCTTGGCAGGAGGGCTTGCAGCCAGGGCACGGAGACAGCAGTGCTTATCCAGGGACCTCGCCACCTCAACACAGCTTTTAAATCGTCTTTCAGGGAGCCATGTTACAGCTTCAGAAAAGAAAAGGGTGTCTTTTTTAGCTCCCCGGAGGAAGGGGAATTTCCCCCTCCTCTGGCTTACGCGGAGCAGTTGCGTTGTGCCCGCTGGCGATGCCGGGGGAAGTACAGGGGGACTTGTGCCCGATCACCAGTGTCACTGAGATGCTTACGGTGCTAGAATAGGACCCCAGCAAGGATTCCAGAGCGGTAAACAGCACACGTCTCTGCAAGAGACAGTGAAAGCCGCACCGCTTTACAAAGGAAAACAGAGAAAAGCCAAAGAACAAGCAAAATGCTGAGAATTCAGGAGCCATTTCTGAACTTTGTTACGTACGTCAGCCACTGTGCTGCTAAATGGTTTAACTGGAGACCTGAGTGTTACCGGAGTCCAAGGGAGATGCGACGCCGGGCAGCCTCGCGGATCCGTGTGACAGCGGGAGTCGTCGCAGCGCTGAGAGGAAAGCCAGCCCTTCTCTAGATGATGCTTTTTCTTTATTAAAGTCTTTTTGGCAGCTGCTGGGTAATAGCTCCTTAAAAATGTGCTGCCGTAGCAGTTCCACGCAGCTCGAAGCAAGGAGGCTGACCTCCGGGACCAGCCGAAACCCACCGCCGCTACCCGTGCTTTGGAACGAATCGCTCGGTGCGTAGTTTATATCAGGCCAGGGTAGGTTGTTGGAGGCTGATTAATGGCCCAGGCTACGCCACGGAAGCACGGACTGGTTCTTCAGTGAAAATAAGCGTCAGGGGCATCACCGCTGTGGAGGTAATGAAAAATGGCACTCGGTGAATCTAGAAAATGAAAACCCAACGCGACGGAGAAAGGGAAGCGCGGTGTTTTGCTAGCAGTTTGGAAGCCAGTCGCCGCCGATCAGCGTCTCGCTCCGGCGTACCCGCGGGGAACGGCGTGGCCAGGGAGGTCAGCACCTCGTGCCGCGGGGAACAGGCGCAGCCTCGTGTTCTTCGTGGATGGAGTAGTGAGCCTGGCTCAGCTTGCTAATGGTGGTGATCTGTGGGAGGCTGTCAGTAACGCGCGGCGTTTGGAATACGCGGCTGCCTCTGCTCCCGCCGCCTTGCGCGGGTGCCGTCGGTACTCTCTGCAGCTGAAAAAGCCACTTCTGAAGGCAGGCACTGACAGTCTCGAGCGCAACGACGCTGGGAGAAGCTCCTACTGAGACTTGAGGCGTAGCGCGCAGCGGTTTCTCCATCGTGACCACGTGGGCTGGGCTTAGCAGTCCTTCTTCTTTTCTAGACTGTGCCTTTTATACTCAGGCTGACCAGCTTTTTCATTAGATGATGCTGGTTTTGTCTAAAAAGCTGCCAGACCGATGGTCCGCGTTGCACACCTTGCCCGCGCGAGCTGTCTGGAGAGCTGTCTGCTACACAGGAGTTGATCTGAGACGTTCTTGGAAGCAGAGCCTTTTCTCCATCCCTCTGTCTCCAAGGAACGTTTCGATAAACTGTCTGTAGACAGAACTCTCGTACCTGATCTCGACAGCGCGGAAGGCGGAGGGAGCTGAGAACGCTCAGCAAATCCTTAGGTAAAAGCTGCCCTTCTTCTGGCACTTGAGAGAATATGTTGTTAGTAAGCATTTGTCTAACGCTGAAGATTTTTTTGCAGATCAGAGACTTAATATGTGCCGCGTGCTGCGGAGGAGCTTACGGGAGAGCGTGTACAATCATGCAGTACAATAGTCCAGCAAAACAATGGATTAGTCAAGAGGCAGTCAGTGCTTTTCCTTAGGTGCTGGAAGGGGTCACGGTCAAGGGCCGGGGGTTGTTGGCTTCAGGTTGGGTCCAGCAGCTCGAGCAGCATTCTCTGCTTCTGCACCCACAGTCCTGGAAGAGGTGGCCCAGGCCGGGACCTGGGCAGCGGGGTGAGCGTTCCCCGCAGGCTGCCGAGTTGTGCCGGTGGACGGGTCTAATCTGCCTTACCGGCTCAAAAAGTAAGCGTTTTTCTTTGTAAGGAAAGAAGCGAAATCAGAAAAAACCAGGAATTTCTCACGCTTGCTTAGGGTGATTAGCTGGAGGCTTGATCACCCACTCGTTCTGCAGACACGGTATAACCTCATTTGCCCTTTCTCTCCTCCGAAAGGGGAGTTTCACCCGTAGCCCCGAGAGTCTCCGCGCCGTGCTCTGACAGGAGCACCGCTCCGGAAACGCCGAACTGGTATTGCCGGCAAACTGGGAGAAGAGTGCCCTTTGCCTTGGGGGGAACCGGTGAAGGGGTCCCAGAGGATGATTTTTAGTAACTCCTGGTTTTAGGTGCGACTCCGTTTGGGTGCGTCTTGACAGAAAACCGATCAAACTGTGAGCCGCAAAAACCTTTAGATGATGCTCTTAAGTCTTACCTGACATTGTCGCTGTCACATCTTACCCTGTCTCGATTCAGAAGCTTTCCTCCGTGGTTTTTCGCCGAGCCGAGTCCCCGCTCTGGCTCTGGCCCGTGTTCAGCCAGCCAGGTAGATGCGGAGTGAGAATCTCGCTGCAAAATCAAGGTTAGCGTGAATTCCGGTCTTATCAGCCAGGTGCAGTCCACACCGGTCCAGCTCACTGCTGCTGCCATCGCTGTCGGGAGAGGGGGACAGGGGGAGCTAGGAAGCATCCACAGCCCGCCCTGCAGCTGCAGGTTGTACGAAGGGAGAAACAAAATCCAAGTGAGTTGCGAGTGACGCTTTTCCCCCCAGCCTCCCGTCATCGGGAGCAGTTTTGCACCGGCCGTAGCCTGCGGAGCTCTGCGCTCGTGTTTCCCGGGTTGTGACCAGGGGTCGTTGCTATCGAGGGGATGAGAACAGTAAAACTGGGACTGCATCAAAAACCACCCAAACCCTGGGGCTTGTCCGCACGAGAACGGTCAGGAAGATGAGCGGCAGCTGATCCAAGGTGTGAATCACGAGGGAAGCGACGGAGCTGCGCAAGGTCTCGTGTCGACATCAACGCACAATTAAAATCGTTCCGGGTAGCGGATTAATTTTGGAAGTGGAGTCAGCTAAAGCAGTAAGAAGACAACTTGAAATCTGATAAAAGCGTCTGCGCGGGCGTTGGCCGAACTACCTCGCTTCAGAGGGACTGGGAACGAGTTTTGGCCAAGTGAGGGCAACCCCGGAACTTCACGGGACTCTAATCATCTCCTGTTTTAATAAGTGTGTTTGGAAGGCGCGTCTGAGGAATAGCCTTCCTCGATAATGTTACCGCAGGCTTTGAGGAAGGATTTACACCCGGCCTCCTGGGGATTTCTGTAGCTGCCGATGCGCTTCAGAGTAACGCAGGACTTCGTGTTGGGTGACCTCGGGCAGAGGAAGCGGTTGACCGAGGTGAGGCCCCAAGGGTGTTTAGAAGTGTCTCTGGTGACAGCGAGCTGGAAAAACAGGAGGAAAACCGTGGTGGGTGGTTGGAGAAGAGGCTGTTTACCTTGTACGTCAACAGGAACGCGTGTCCCCCGGCCCCCCATCCCAAGGCAGCATCGTACGCCCGGAGAGCTGGGCCGTGAGCATCTTCCCCCGCAACGAGCGAGGAGGGACGCGGCACCGAACCGGGAGGTGACTTCAGGGCGCTCGCCGGTGCCCTCGAGCCCCCCGGCTTTTCCGTGCCTGCCCCTCCATCCCGCAGGGCAGCGGGCGGGCTCCGCAGCGGAGCCAGCCGTCGCGACCCCGGCCCCGGCAGCACGCTGGTGCTTTCAGGTTGTGGCTCCAGAACGTGTCGCTCTCTATTTCCGAGCTCCCCGAGATGGCTGTCTGCTGATGGAGATGGATTTTGCCTTTGGGGACCCGAGGGTATGAGTTGTACTTGTAATTGGCCTGAGCTGAACTGGGACAAACTGCTGACGTGTTCGTTGTCTTCTGCGAGTGATGTGTTTTAGAAGAGCTGCCTCATGCTCTGCTTGCTAGAGGTAGGAACGGGAACAGGGACGGGCGAGAGGTGTCACTTAGGGGTGGCAATGCCTCTGCTCAGGGCTTGGTGCACCGGAGCCATTTGCCATCCCCAAGGGATAGAGACCTTCATTCCTGCCCCATTCAGGGGAAAAACAAAATCCCAGCCATCGAAACCTGTGGATCGGCATTTTCCCCGCTACGTGCGGCTGCGGTTCATCAGGTTGTTTACCGAAGGGAGGCAACGAGGAAAACAATATTAATGTGACTTTGCAGCAGCAGCAGCTGATCCCCTCATCGACGGCACTGGTTCCAGCAGCTCCTAAACTGGCCGGATTAGGTAGAAGCGAAGGTGATGGTCACGGCTGGGGCAGGCCGGCGGGGTTGGTGCTCAAAGGTCGGGCAGGGGGAGGTCTGCAGAGCACACACCACACACACACACCCCCCAGGTTAATTGCTCTCCAGGTCTAAGCCTGATACTCAGCCCCGCGCTGAGCACACAGTGTTCGCTCCGGAGATTAAGGAGAAAATATGTTCTTGCTAAAGAGAGCACATAAACAACCCATAAACGGCCCATTAACCTACAAAATCGCAATAAAGAACATGTGGTAAAGCAAGCCATAGGAGACCTGTGACCCAGCAAATGCCTTAATTGGATCTTGAACCCTATCCTTTGGCTCAATGCAGCTAATAGGAAATGAGCAGAAACCAAAGAAAGAAAGAAGAAAAGAAGGAAGGGGTGATGTGTGAAGCACGTCCACGTTTGGTGGGACCGTTTCTGTAATTCCTCTCAGGACGCAGCTCAGCGAGCAAAATGTTGTGGAATTATCATGTGATGGGACCGAGTATCAGGGTAGCACTTCCATGGGATAAAACCACTTCAGAATGCCTGAAAAGAGCTCATTTTCCCATCAGCTGTGACCGCTGCCTCGGGCAGCTCTAGAAGCTCTGTGGTCACTTCTCTTACGGGCTGTTCACGTGGCAGCCGCTTGCTGGGCTCCGCGTTGCTTTTCGAAGCAATCAGGATGTCAGTCTATTTTGTGGCTTTTCTATCTGTGATATTTAAACCCTGTTCAGAATATAAAAGTACACCGAGCGTCGTTAGTGCAGATTGAGGAGGAGGGTCACAGAATTACTGAGGCTGGAAAAGACCTCTGAGATCCTCAAGTCCAGCCTAAGATGATGGGACATAGAATCAGAGAATGGGTTGGGTTGGGTTGGGTTGGGTTGGGTTGGGTTGGGTTGGGTTGGGTTGGGTTGGGTTGGGTTGGGGTGGGGTG
>WTSP01019103.1:34229-47893 GCA_025331215.1 Actenoides lindsayi | reverse complement strand
TCTCTCTTCTTCTCTCTTCTTCTCTCTTCTTCTCTCTTCTTCTCTCTTCTTCTCTTCTCCTCTCTCCTCTCTCCTCTCTCCTCTCTCTTCTCTCTTCTCTCTTCTCTCTCCTCTCTTCTCTCTTCTCTCTTCTTCTCTCTTCTTCTCTCTTCTTCTCTCTCCTCTCTTCTCCTCTCTCCTCTCTCCTCTCTCCTCTTTCCTCTCTCTTCTCTCTCCTCTCTTCTCTCTTCTCTCTCCTCTCTCCTCTCTTCTCCTTTCCCTTCCCTCTTTCCTTCCCTCTTTCCTCCCTCCCTTCCTTCCTTCCTCTCTCTGTCCATCTGTCTGTCTCCCCTGGGGTAGGGGAGCAGAGACGAGAGATCTGCTGGTTGATGAGCACTCTTTGCAGGAGGCAAAGCCACATCACAGGGCGCTGGAACAACTGGAGCACGTTCTGCCTTTTTGTAGTTGCTGTCATTTTCCTTCAGCTCTGAGAGTGAGTGATTTAATTAGTTCCTCATCTCCAGGACTTTTGCCTGTCGTTAAATTAGATTTTACTGGGGGCCTGCGAGGTGAACTCAGGCCTTGTGGAATCTGATGGAAGTTTTACCTTGTTATTTTTGGGAGCGTCTTGGAACTCGCACTGTAGCTGTAGCTTCTTCACAAAAACACGAGGTCAGAGCAGATTCCCTTGCTGAACTAAGAACCATCTTACCCTGGGTACGGCTGACTGGAAACAGGCTCAGTGGTGTGTACGAAAATAATTTAGGACAGCGTATAACAATTTAGAACAAGAGGAACCGGCCTCAAGTTGCTCCAGGGAGGTTTAGGTTGGAGCTGAGGAACAATTTCTTCTCCTCCAGGGTTGTCCAGACCTGGCCCAGGCTGCCCAGGGCAGTGGTGGAGTCCCCGTGATCCCTGGAGGGGTTTCCAAGCCGTGGTGCTGAGGGACAGGGGTCAGTGGCAACAGTTGGACTCCATGATCTTAAAGATCTTTTCCATCCAAGATGGTTCTGTGAGCCTATAAGAGAAGGGAGTCTCAGTGCAATATGTACTGTTGGTGGCTAGAAAAGCTTATGTTTCTTTTCAAAAGAAAAGCCTAAAAGAGATTCCCGTTAAAAATAAAATGTTAAAATCTGGTGGTGGTTTTGAGGTGGGAAGGGAAGAGATCGAAAAGTTCGGGTGACAAGGATCCCACTGTGTCCCCCTGCTTTCCCTCGGTGCAGCTGAACCCTGCACTTCTTGGTTCCTCGTCCTCTCCTCTTCCTCACCTCTTTCTTTGCGTGCGACAGAAATGATCGTCGACAATCAGATCGAGACGGGGCTTTTGAAGTCGGAGCTGAAGGACAAAGTCACCTACACGCTGCTGAGGAAGCACCGGCACCAGACCAAGAAATCCAACCTGCGCTCTCTGGCCGACATTGGAAAGACCGTCTCCAGTGCAAGTAGGATGTTTACCAACCCCGATAATGGTAATGCAGAGGCTAACTGGCTATAGCCTTCCTTTCTAAAGCAACCCACCAAGCCCGCCCGCAGACGACTAACTGCGTTGCCTTGACGTTGCTTTTCTAACCCACCAGTAGCGTAGCGAGAGCCGCGCTGACCCCCCCGGTCAGCGGTGGGCTCCCGAGGCTGCTTTGGCCGTGGCACGTCGCTCTAACCGTATCTGCACTGGACTGGGGAGGGGAGGTGGCAGGCAGGGCTCAAGGGGGGGCAGAGCGTGTAGGAGGCGGTGTGGGAACGACGACAGGGAAGAGAGACGCGCAGAAAACCTCCATCTGTGCCCAAACTTAAAAGGCTCGATGGTCTGAAACGTTTGGGCAGAGACGAAGCTCGGGTGCGCGTTCCGTTTCCGCAGCAGACGCTGCGAGTAGCATCCAGCTCGCGTTTTATTGCCACGCAGTCGTTGTCCAGTGTGGGTAGAGCTGATTCCACCTCGCTTGTGTTCGTCCCCGAGTTGTTTCGTGGCGTCTGTCGTCAGCACGTCACTAGAAGCGGTGTCGTAGCGAGCACCGTGTTTGCGGGGGTGCGCGCGAGCGCGGGGACGCAGACAAGCTATAGAGGCCGTGGCGGTGGCTCTCTGCTTACCCGGGCACTGAGGTCGGCAGTCATCTGACTTCTGCTTGTCAAAAAGGAGGAGTTCTAAGCCTATTGTCACGTCTTGGAGTCCCGTCAACTGCCTCCTGGTGCAGCCTGCAAACTCGCCTAAATTTGCCCTTTCAAAATACCTAGTAATGGAAGCGAGGGAAGAAATCCTTTCCTTCCTGCTCCGTTTAAGGCCTCTTAGCTTTCTGTGTTCTGCTGCTAAAACTCGCCCTAACATTCCTCCCTAACCTATTACCATACCACAGTAACATTTCTTACTTCTCAGCACCCTTTGCTTTTGCAGCAGGCGTGCATGTGCGTGCCAAGAGAATAGCTGTCGCTCTTGATGATGCCTTTTGTCACGTGTGAGTGCCTTGATAACGCAGGGATCCAGCGACCAACACAAAGGCGCAAGGGAAAAAATCGGGAGAAGGTCCTGGGTGTCTCGAGCAGGGGTTTTGAGTATTATATCCAGGCAAGAGGAGGGCCAAGCCCAAGAGAGGTGGAGTTCAGGAGCTCTGGCTAAACTGTCACTCTTCAAGCCTCCCGGGTTCATTTCCTATCACAGGCATAAAATGTGTAGGTGCCTCAGTTTTTTGCCCTTCGGTCAGCTTCAGACGCTTCGGATCCCTCGGTCACGTCGGGACTGGGCTCCCAGCGAGTAACTGGTGTTTGTTTTCACTTAGGATTAAGACATTACGGTCTTTCCGGTACATGCTCCGGGGCTTTCCATTGTGTCCTCCCTGCTGGTTGTACGGGAGGCACCTCCTTTCTCAGAAAAGAAGGAAAGGGCTGCTGCAGGTAAAATGCGTCAGCGGGATCTGCGGCGCTGGCCGCAGGTACCAGTTACCGCCTCCGCGACCGCGGCTCTTCCTGGACCGTTGGAAAGGTGAACAGGTTTGCTTTGAGGAGAAGGCCCCCGGGCTGCAGCCACACAGAACGTAAGACGGACGTGTCGTTAGCACGGGTGCTTCAGCCACCGTGTAGGGGATACCCTCGGTTCTCAGCTCTGGCCCCAGACCTCCGTCCCGTGACGCCGTTGCGTTACGGCAACGTGGGGAGATGTTTCCAGGCTGGCCCGTGCTGTGCTGGGGATTCCCCCAGAACCTCAGGGCATTGAAGACAAATTAAAACTTTCTTCAGGGGTTTGAGATCAACGGTGCTCAGGGTGTAATTTAACTCTACTTTGCATGGCGAGCCCCGTCTCTTTGCTCTGCGGAGCCAGGCTTTCCGGGCTGGTCAAAGAGGAAATCATAGGCTGCTTATCCTGGGAAGGAGGATGCTGACAAAGGGCGTTCATCTCAGTTCTCGCTCCAGCCCCTGCTTAATTTTCGTGGCTTTACTCGGATCTGAGGTGACTTTGGGTTTCTTTCATTTCTTTTCCCTGTTCAAAGGGGCCGTGCAGGTCCCGTCTCGGTTTGAGATTCTTCCTCAGCCCGCTGGCTGACCTTCACCTGCTTCCTTCATGTTGTTCTGCCTCTGTTTCCCCACCTGGGACGCTTACGGGGTCTGAGAATATATAACGCACCGCGTTCCGTGACAGCTCGAGCGCTCAGGGACTTCAGGAGGGAGAGACTTCCGTCCAGAGGGGAATATTTCATGAATAGTTGTTGCTGTTATTTATTATTTACGCTTTAATGAAAAAGTGACTGCGGAAAGCATTTGATGGAGTTAGAGCACGCTCCCTGGCACTCAGTGAGCGCCTCTCATGTGCTTCTAGAGGCGGAATTTGTCCTTTAGACAGATGAAATTTTCATGAGGCCGAACGGAGCGCAGCCGCCTCTCGCCGCGGCTAATCGCGGTAATTGAGGTGCCACCGGCCCCAAGCGCTCACGAATTTCCCTGCGGTTCCTTTCCAGGAAGGTGTTTCCTTTCAGCATCTCCTTTTCCCTTCAGCCTCGGTGCCGCTTTCATCCGATAGCCCTGCTGCTGCCAGGCTCCCGAGGACGGCGGTGGCCTCTGCTCGGTCGTCGTCGGTACGAGGGGGAACTTCTCAGCTCGGCTTTACCCTGAGCACAAAGCACCCTGCTCGTTCCGCTGGGGGTTAATTCCTGAAGCTGAGCCAGCCCCTGCTGGAGGGCATACGTCCAAATAGTTTTCAACTTACCAGACAATTCTTGGGCAATCACAATTGATTAGGAACTTGCTGTAGGTACCTGGTTGTGTTCAGTTCCTTCCAAAGCCAGTTCTTTAGGAAACGCTTGTGCGTAATGTCACTATCATGGATTCTGCCTGTGATTTTCCTTCTTTTTCTTGTTCTTTTTTCCAGGCATTTAGGCTTAAAACCCAAATCAAGTACTGATAGACTTAGAATCATAGAATCTTGGTTGGAAGAGACCTTTCAGATCATCAAATCCCACCATTCCTTGTTCAAAGGTGTTTGTTAGATCTGAAATATGGAAATATTCCCCTGGGCCGCGGTTCTCAGAGTTACTGAGGTGCCTGCAACTCATTTATTTCAGAGCCAAGTCTTAGGGGCTCTAAAATTTTCCGTGCCTTTCTTAGAAGCTTCCTGACAAGCTTCTGCAAACTCCTCTTCTGGTCTTTAGTCACAATTACAGCTTCTGAATGTATCCTGAGATATTCCTTATGCGTCCGTCCACCCTCACCAGGGTGAGGTCCCTGGTAGCGGAGTCATCCTCCACCTCCTCCTTTCACATCGCTGCTCTTTTTGAAGAGATCATCAGATTGGCCAGGACCCGGGACCCTGGGGCCACCAAGGTGTGTGCCAAGTGCCTCTTCTTCCCTGCTGCATCGTGAGGATCGATCCCTGCCTCGTGCTTCTGGCAGGATCTTTGCTCGGAAATCCGGATGCCTCTTGGGAAAGAAATGGGGCTAAAAAGTGGCAATTTCTCGCGTGGCGTGGGATGGAGGAGGGTGCATCGGAGCACGCCTTTGCTGCGCGTGCAGCGGGAAAAAGATGGTTATCAAAAAGCTGAGCAGGCAGAGCTGTTACCGAGTCATTAATTACTCCGCGTGAGGAAGTTGCTGCCCGTTTGGGTTCAGGTTCCTTCTTGGGCGGCAGGCGGAGCCCCGCGAAGCGTGCGGCACCCCGGAGCTTCGCTGCGGACTCTTGCTACACATTTTTGACGTGTTTCCTTTCAAAGCTTCCCACCTGCCAGCGTTTTGTTTATCTTTAAGGCCCGCGAGAGCCTTCGGCCAAAGCCTTGGACTAGAGGTGGTGGGATCCACTCACTCACGAGTGGATTTGATGGCATAGTTTGGAAGGGAGGAGATCAAACAGCCCCTGGGGTCTCTGCACCGCCTCGGCCGGTGCTCTGACAGGAGGATAGCCAGCAACAGAGGAACGCTTTTCCCCTCTGAAGTTTTTATTCTGTGTTAGGAGTTCAGCTTTATTCAGTGTTTTTGTACGAGGTGCATCCTCGGGCCCTTTAGGGAGTGTTATGATGGCATCAGCCGACTGCTGCCAGCACAAGGGGAGAGAAGGTGAAGTCAGAAATGAGATGTTTTTCAAGGAACACTTGGGAAAAAAAAAACAAACCCGCCAGCTCATTTAGCTGTTTGCAGTCTTTGAAGCTTTGCAGACTAAGGTGCACGTTTCCGAGGCAGATTCCTTCTAAGGTGCCTGAATTTTAGACACCCGGGCTGGAAAACCCGGCTCCGGAACACGGAGAGGCGAGATGCCGCGCTCCAAACGAGCCAGCGCGCAACTTCGGTGCCCAACCCGCCCGGAAAGGCGCGCTCGTGTGTAACTGCGACTGTTGGAACACTCTGTGTCCCCCCCTCCTTGCCTGTGCGATTGCTTCAGCTTTTCTTTCTTGCCTTTTTTTTTTTTTTTTCCTTTGTTCTTCTCCTTTTCTTTGACTTTTGCTCTCTTCCTCCTCTTCGCTGCTGCTACTGTTCTCCTGCTTGCACCGTCCAAGCACGCAGCCCACTCGAGAGCTCTGTGCCCTGCCTAGCAACCCGCACGTTGGATGATGAAATCCGGGTGCAGCGCAGCCCCAGCGTGGGATGGCTCAGTAAGTCCACGGGCAGGGGGACGGGCGGGGGGGGGTTTGGGGAGAGGAAGAGGAAGAGGAAGGGGGAACTCGCCCCAGCCGGGCTCCTAACGCTTGCTGCAGCTGCGTTAACAGCGGGGAGACTGCGAACGGAATGGCTGCTGCTCTGGCTGCGTCCACGTTCCTTTGTAACCCCACTGTCCCCTCTCACTGCTCTGTTTCACTCTGTTGTGCCTTTTTTTTTCCTCATCTGGGATGAAATGGGTCGGTCAGGCTGTGCTCCCCATCAGGCAGTGGTCTCCCTCTTCAGCCATCACGTGAAGTTTCTTTCCTTTGGCTGTTAAAAGGGCTCCGTCACCTTTGCCACCAGTGCAGCGAGCCTAAATATTGTCCCTTCTGTCTAAATGCCAGGGGAGGTCTAGGTTGGAGCTGAGGAACAATTTCTTCCCTTCGAGGCCTGTCCCAGGCTGCCGAGGGCAGGGGTGGAGTCCCCACGATCCCTGGAGGGGTTTCCGAGCTGTGGAGCTGTGGTGCTGAGGGACAGGGGTCAGTGGTGCCCTGGCAGCGCTGGCTTGACTGTTGGACTCGATGAGCTTAAAAGCCTCGTCCAACCAAAGAGAATAGGCTCCCCCCGGGACACAGCCAGCTGGCTCTCGGCGATGAGCTGGACTTTTCTCAGGCCCCGCTCCTCTCTGCTGCCCCTCTGCGAAGCGTTTCCCATCGGGAGCCGTGCCAGTCCCCCAGGGAGGCACCGATGGCACCGAGATGTTCTTCGCAGGCCGCAGCAATCCGCAGGAGTCTGAATTCCAGAACGTTCCCTGCAAAAGGTGGCTGTCAAGCCCAGCAGCACCACGGAGGGGTACTGGACACGTCCTTCCTGGCTCGGCCTTCAAAGGCACACAGCCGTCAGGAACCGGAGTCCGAAGGGACTTAGACTGGGGCCAAATGGCTTTTGAGGCAGCGCTGCACATGCTGCGTCGTGCTTTTTTGTCCGTGTTTTTCTGCCAGTGCCTTTGCCTGGCAGTCGAGATAAAATCAGGGATTTGGGAAAACTTCTCACTGCGGACTGGGATACTGTCAGGCTCCTTAGGTCAGCAAAGCTGGTAAAAGGTGCAGCTTGTGGTTTCCAGTTTGTGTTCTCAGGATGGTCAGAGTCAGTCCCGGGTGGGACTAGTCTGAACTTGAGGACCTTGGAAGGCCTCTGCAGAAGGTGATACGCACGGACACCAGCCTTCAGAGGAGGGGAGAACAGTCATAGGACGCGCTGGAGAGGTTTTGCCTGTCAGCACAAAGGGTAAAGTTTCCTGCAAGGAGACGGAGATAGGGATCAGCCCGTGAGAGCCCTGTGTAAACCGGGATTACGAGACGCTTTCTACCTCCGGAGAACAAAGGCTACGCTGTCAAGTTTAGGTGCTCAGCTCTCTCACCGCAAGGCCGGTCCGATGACGGGAAAAGGGAGTGAATAGGGGCTGTGTGTTGTGCCAAGAAGCCGGAACTGCGGCTCACGTGCTCGTGGCCCTTCGTGGGGATGACTCTCAGAAAGGGGTGCGGGTGCAGCCTTGCTTTCTTCTCACGCTCAGGTCCTCCTTCCTGCTAGGGGCTCTGTCACCGGCTGGAGCCGGAGCATCGTCACACAAGCAGATTCTTCAGAGGGAGTATCAGAGCGGTGCCAAACCACCAGCAAGGAATCTGTGGGCAGGAAGAGGACGTTCCTCAACTGTGACAAAAGGAGAGCCCTCTGCCCAGAGGTTCCTGCTGCTTCTTCAGCAAGGTTTTGCCTGCTGTCCCTCACTTCTAGGCTCCGTGCCCGTGGCCTTCTTCAGCCTCAGAGCAATGGTGCCAGGCAGGTCTGGAATAAATAGAGGATGCCTTGAGAAGAGCTGTGGTTAAGTTGGTCCCGTTGGGAGAAAGAGGCTACTAGCGAGAGGCCGTAAAGTCCTTAGCCTCTTCCTCTAGATAGAAGGGTAATTATCTCCTGAGAAACATTCAGCCTCGGACGTCTGATGAACAAAGCAAAGAGATGTTGCAGCGTGGACAAAAGCGAGCTGTGAAAGCTGTGGGCCCTGATTTTAGTCTGTTTACTCCAGAACGGGACCTAGAAATTTGGAAAACCACCAGAGGAGTCTGGAGGGAATGAAGGGGCACCTTCAGCCCATGCCTTTCTCTACAGCAGCATAGTGCAGCTCTCCTGAATGAAATGCATGGCCACGGCATTAAACCTGATAAAACAAAGCCATCAGCGTTATCTGCCCTGGCTCAAAGCTTTTTGGAAGCCATGCTTAGTTCCCGCTCGGTTGGAGTCGTTAGCCATGCCAGGACTCAGAGGTCTCATGGTAGGGAAGGGACCTTTCAAGCTCATCTCGTCCCACCCCGCTGCAGGGAGCAGGGCCATCTGCAACTAGAGCAGGGTGCTCGGAGCCCCGGCCAACCTCCCCTGGGATGGTTCCATGAACTGGCCTTGGGCAGCGTGGGGTACCCAGCTCTGAGAGCGACTCCCCAGCGTTCCCAGCTCTGCAGGCTTTTGAACTTCTCCAGATCTGCTCAGCTCTGCTGAAGGCTTTCCACTTTAATTTCTCTCGCTCGGTGGCAGTCAGGTGATGGAAACCCATAGAAGCTTTGCTTTGAGTCACCGAGCCGCCCGGCACCGATCGATCGGTGCCTTTTCCAGAAGGTGCTCCTTGGATCCTTTAGCTGGTGCCGTTGGCCCCGAGGTGCAGAGCAGCCACGTGGAGCTCCACCTCGAGCTGCCATCTGCCACTCGCGTTCACGGCTACGTTACCTGCCTGGCAGAGACTTCCCAGAACTGGCAGCGTCTGCGCGACCTTTAAAAGAGAATTAATTGCACCACCCAAGAAAGAAGAGCCCTGGGTTTCGATAATGGGCTTTGGGATCGCAGTAGCCTGGGTTTATTTTGGGGGGTTTTCACCCAGCTTTTCTTTTTACCACGTAAAAATATTTATTCATATCAGGCTCACGTCAAAATTTGTAGACATTTCAAAGTCTGGCTCGCTAATAATTAATTAGGGGAACGGTTACTAATGCATGTAGCTTAAAGCAGCCTGCCAAGCAGCGTTTCACGCGCCAAGTAAGCGTGTTTCTGAAAACCAGAGATAGATGGAGTCTTAAATCTGACTCACAACAGCAGCGGGAGGAGGAATAGGTGGAGATCCCCCTGTTGTAATAGTGAGTTTATCGAGCTGTGCTTGGCTTCTGCTGCGTGGCTCTTCCTGGCCCTTCCCCGGGAGCTGACGAGCGCTCAGAAGTTGGACCGTCACTTCGGTACGATGTGTCAAAAGCGTAAGCTGAGTCAGTATTTGTTGGGAAACGCCTCGGTGCCAGTTTGGTTTTCAGTATTTGCTGTCTTCCCACTTAAGTTCCTGGTCAGAAGCTCTGTGAGAACAGCTCCCGTGGCTGCGCTTCTGGGGTCCTGCAAGCGCTGGGTGAGAAGGGATGAGAACATTGCAGAACTATTAAAAAAAAACCCAAACAACATACTGACCACCGTGCTTTATGATACTCTGTCCATCCCAAAAGGCTTTTGTTACTTGGTTTTTTTTCATTAAGCTATTTTTCTTCATTTACAATGATGACTGCTTCTGAGTTTCTTCACTTTTAACTACAGATGCTTTTAGTGGGATTACAGAACTGAATTCTGGAATCACGGGGCTTTTTTCCAAGTTCTTGAGAACCATTTCCATGTGTTCTGCTAGTCTCTGAGAACACGGGAAGGTCTCTGGTGTCAGGGCTTGGTGCCTTTCGGCCTGGCCATGGGGCGCACACATGGTTTTCATCGGTAAAGCGCTCGAGGTTCGTCAGCGTAGTTAACGAGCGTGCCTGAAGAACGGTAGAGTTTCCCTCGTGACTGTTTCAGAGGACCACGAGTTGCCAACCTCCCCCCTTGCGTGAGCCGCACGGCAGAGTCTGGGCCGGCGAGGAGCGTAGGGCGGGTGCCACCTACGTAGGAGAACTGAGGCTGAGGGGTTTCCAGGTTGGAGTGACCACAGGGGTCCCAGCCCTGCTGAGGGCTGGGTTTGTGACCGGGTCCCGGGTGACCCGGCGTCATCGTTGTCTATCCCAGTCCAAACCAGAACGGCAGCCTGTTGCCGCTTTGCTCCTTCTCCCCCAGGCAGGAGTTATGGGAAGTCCTTAGATTGTTTTGCTGTCCTAAGAGTGCTGGGGATGCTGCAGGTCGGAGATGGCGAAGGATTAGCATCTTAATATCCCACGTGCCACGTGAAGTCACAGAAAGCAGCCTGTCAGGGTCTTAAGTTCCCCACGCCCACCTCCCTTGCTCAAGAAAAGGTATTGCTGTAGCCTGAGCCTCTGTGTTCTTCTGCCTGGATCGGAACGGGAGCTTTAATCGTTGTCGACGTTGTTCTTACAGGCAGCCCAGCCATGACTCACAGAAACCTGACTTCCACCAGTCTGAACGACATCTCTGACAAGCCTGAGAAGGATCAGGTAAGCTTCAGATTCAGACTTCGCTTGGGGATGTCTGTGGTTAGGAGCTGGATGTTGGGGAAGGAGGCTCTGCACCATCAAACCGAAGCAGAAGAAGAGGGCGATGACGAAGAACAAGGTGAGTAGAGGATTTCTCAGTCCTGTGACTGGATCCTCAAGTGTTTTAAGCACCAGCCCTTGAAAAGTGTGGCTTAAACTCTTCAAAGCCTGAAGCAGGTGACACCACGTGCTTGGCGTCTCGCTGATACCCTTGAGAATGGAGGGAAAAAGTCCAGATGTTGATGTATTTTGGCTGCTCTTCCCCCTGAGAGGAGGGTGTGTAGGGGTTCCCACCAGGAGCCAGGGTCCTGCCGCACTCCAGGGCATGTGTTCACAAGGGCCATGTGGTAGGTGCGTCAGGAGCGGTCAGGGAGCGTGTCCCTGGGACGGCAGCTGGTGGAGTGGAAGATGCTGCCTCACCCTGCGCTTCGCTGACAGGTCACTGTGGAAAAAGAGCTCCCGAGCAGAGAGGAGCAACCAAATTGGCCTTCGGCACCAAGCCCCCACGAATTTGGCCGGTTTCTTAGACTGGGGTCATGTTTACGGTGTATCTTTGGGCTGTCTGTGTGTGTTCTTCCCCCTTTGGAGAGCTGAGGAGCCTGAGGGCTAAGAGTGAGTTTATTTCAACTCTTAGAAAACTGGTGTCTGAATGAGGTCCCTGTGCAAACTTCAAAACAACCTTTGTCTTGCTTCAAAAAGTGGGTTATTCTCAAAGCCTGACTGTTTCTTTCGGAGAATCCTTTTTTTTCTTCTTTTCCTTCCGTGTCTTTCAGCGTTCTCTAGTCCCATGGTTATTCTGAATGCAAATGAGAGCGACTTTGGAAGATGATTTGGGTAGCAGAGTAGCCCTGGCCAGCTGAGAATGGCTCTGCTCCTTTACGCGGTGGCTGGTTGCAGTCTTCTGTAAGCACAGCTCTGCCTTAAAAAGGGCCTACAGCGACACAGTCAGCATAGAAAAGCCAGAGTAATGAAATACTTAATATATAGAGAGAGAAAAAAATAAGGGGAGCGACACATTTTGATTGATCCCAGAGCCATTCAAAGTTGTAGCCTGCATCCCTATTGCTTGGTTTGCAAAATACCCCTTTCCTTTAACAGATGAGGCCGCACCCGGGGAAAAAAATGGGATTGTAAAAGCTTTTTGTCATTGGAAAATCTGCTGCGTTTCATATTTTTAATCACGTTGTAATCGGAGCCTCAGAGATAGACAGCAGGAAACTAGCTCTGGCCCTTGCAGCAGGATTTGTAGATCTGGGTTGTGCCGGGAGCCTCGGTCGCCCCTCCTGCAGAAACGTTCTCTGGACTTCTATAGATAATAGACCTTCCATGTGGGATTAGGTGCAAAACCAGCTGGATTGGTAGTGCTGATGGTGAAATCTGTGAATAAATCCGGTTTGGAAGCGCGCGCTGGAGTCGTTAACTGCGGGTGTAGGGAACGAGTGTTCTTCGGGAAAGCGGTTACTTGGAAAACTAAGTAGCCCCAAAAAGCTGCTGAGTTAATTAGCCCGCGTGCTGCTGCTGAACCCTCGCGCTGCCCGCGTTCTGAGAAACGCCTGGGACGTCACCGTGGGTCTCGGTTTGTGTTGGCGATGGACTGAAACTCCCGGCTTGGTCGAGGTCGTGAAGGCGTGGTGGTGCCCGGCACCGTGCCGGAGCAGAACTTCACGGGCCACGCAGGAGGGGAGGGAATAACCCGTCCTGTTGCCACAACAGGAGCTGGGCAGAGAACAGATTCTGTGCGTTTTGAGGCAGCCATATCTTCCGGTACCTTCGGCCTACCTAGAAAAGTCTTCTTACCCAACTGCCAGCCTCCACCCCCAGCGAGAGTTCACTCGCTCCGTCCCGGGGTGCTCCGTCTCTCCTTAGCAGCAGCAGTTCCTTTCGGAAAAGCGGGCAGCTCTTGGGCATCCACCTCTGGCTTCCCTGCTCCTTTCCCCTCGCTGTCACAAGGTCCAGCCAGCGGTAATAACAGGAGGTGGGGGTCACATTTACCCGTGCGAAGTGTTGTGAGGTTGGTTCCTCTGCCCTTAGGGATGGGACGGGTTTAGGCTTACTTTGGATTTACTTTGACCTTGGGGTTTTTTTTTGTTTTTCTCATACTCTTTGCCTTCTTAATGCCCTTTTTCAAGTTAATCTTCTTACTTGGTAACCATTAAGCTCTTTCATAAAGGATCCCTCTTGGAAAAGGCTGGAGTTGGGAAAGGGCAGAGGATGTTCAGGTTCTTTCCAAAGGACCGGCCGAAAAAACGCTGCCCCTTCCCTCAGTGCCAGTGCCAAGAGCCATCAACAAACCCCAGATTTATCTGTCTTGCCGTAGCTTGAGTGCCTGATTCTTTATTTCCTCCTTCCCCTCTGACATCAGGCGTTTCCGGACTTGAGATAAGCGGTTAGATTGGCAGCGTTAGCGAAGGGCACGTCGCTTCGTGGCAAGTGGTGGGGTTAGAACATGGTCATTGGCTTTGGCTAATTCTCCTCCTTCTACTTGAGACTGGGTGAAATAATTTTGCCATCAGAATAAGACTGCCTGAAATCATAAAGCGATGCGGAGATCCAAAAGTAATAGAGTCCTGGGTTCCGTGTAAGGTTGGGATGGCTGCAAAATTGAAAATGTCATGTTACTCTTTTTCCCCTTCGATTTATGGAAAGCAAATGAACTGCAGAGTTTGCAGCGTATCTTCCAACTGTGGATTACTCGTCAGAAAAGTCACATCAGTAATGTCAGTTTGGACCCTGTGAGATGAAACACGGGCACCCCCAACCTCGGCCGCGCAGCGCGGCTGCTCGCATAGGCTGGCTGTCACAGCCGGGGGTCTGCGGAGAGGAAGATGAGATGAGTGGGATGGGGGTTTGTTGTTGATTTTCATAGACTCACAGAATCATTCAGGTTGGGAAAGCCCCTTGGGATCAGCGAGCCCAACCATTAACCCGACTCTACAAAGCTCACCCCTAAACCGTGCCCCCCAACACCACATCTAAACGACCCTTAAACGCATCCAGGGCTGGTGGCTCAGCCCCCTCCCTGGGCAGCCTGCTCCAGTCTCTCCTCTCCTCTCCTCTCCTCTCCTCTCCCCCCCCCTCCCCCCCCCCCCCCCCCCCCCCCCCCCCCCCCCCCCCCCCCCCCCCCCCCCCCCCCCCCCCCCCCCC